>VUQK01022475.1:0-17719 GCA_015106715.1 Bujurquina vittata | reverse complement strand
ATCGCATCGGCTTCGGCTGCCTCTCCCAGCGCAGAGACGGGAGGAAAGACCCAGATAGCGCTCCGAGCTACCGATAGCTCGGAGTTCCTCTGGCCACGGTGGAAAAGGACACCGCGAGGGGGTGTGCTCTTCTGCTTCCTTCCTGCCGCGGCAGGACCACGTGACTGAACTGGCGCACCGTCATATCTGGCTTAAGGTACCGTTTTGTTTATTACTTTGCTCCCAGTGAATGAAACGACCGCAAAGTTTTTGGTCTCGAATCAGGCCTGCAACGAGTTTGTTTTGTGTGCATATTGGTGTGGACTATTGCTCACGTGTGTGTGTGAAATGTTAACAGACCTGAGCGAGGGAGGTGTTGCTTCATTTGTGTTTGTTAATTAAAGTGGGGAAATTATTGTTTGAACCTTAAATTGTCAGAGTGTGTGTTGTTGTAACCAATAATACAATACAGTGTGATTTAGGAACTCAAAGGTAAGAAATTATTACTGTTTCATAAAGAACCCAGGGCCCATTCATACAGCCAGGTAGTATGTGGGTTACACATCCATCCATCCATCCACCACTGCTTATCTGAGTCTGGGTCAAGGGGATAGCAGTCAAAGTAATGAAGCCCGGACCTCCCTCTCCACAGCCAGACCTCTTGGCTTCCCGGCCAGTCAAGAGATTTGATCTCTCCAGCATGTCCTGGTTCTGCCCCAGGGCCTCCTCCTGGCAGGTCGTGCTAAGAACACCTCACCTAGGAAGTGCCCAGGAGGCATCCTAGTCAGATGCCTGAACATCCTCAAATTCCTCCTTTCAATGTGGAGGAGTAGCATCTCTACTCTAAATTCTGCCCAAATGGCTGAAATCCCCACCCTTTCACTATGGGATGTTTGTATCCGCAATCTCATTCTTTCAGTCACTACTCAGAGCTACCATATAAGTGAGGGTAGGATCAGTAACTCAACTTTGTTTCGCACTCAGCTCGCTCTTCATCACAACAGACCGGTACAGATGACGCACCAATCCGTCTGTCAATCACCCACTCCACTCTCCCCTCACTCATGAACGTGACCCGTCAGGTGATGCTATCTTGACTGATGACAGAGAATTAGCAACAATATGAGAGTAAATACTGCATTTCTCCCAGATATATGGCACCTGGTGCCTAACTGAGGCATTTTTCAGTTGGTCAACCAGCAATCTACAAATCTAATAAAAATAAATAAATACATTTAAAAAATACAGTTGTAATTTCAGGAAATCTGAAATAATAAAGATAAAATTTACTTTAAATCTTTAGATTTGGGATGTTTGTGTGTAATTGCTTTGCTGGGGTTGCTTGAACCTTGGGTCATAGCAACTATACCCCTGTTGCTAGCAGCCATATAAAGTGAGAGAAAGAAGAAGAAAAATCCTCAGTACAAAAATATAGGTAAAATTTCCCTGATGCTAAAAAAGGGTCAACCCTTTTTTGTAGAGTTCTCTACACTGGGACCCACTGATCTGTTATTTCAATCCAACTTACATATGACTAAAGCTGTTGTGCTTGCTTTTTATCAATCTGGTTGCTGTTTGCCATTTTTTGAACATGTATAGCAGCACTAGTGTTTACGGACTCAATATTAAGAGGCTGCTACTTACCCTATAATTTACAGTTTTGATCATGCCCAATTAAAAATGACAATTTTTGCTGGACTACTTCAGATCTCACAGTGCCCTAGCCAGACTTACTGTATTTTAAAATTCTCACGGCCGTCTCTTAACTGTTGAGGACTGATTGGGATAAAGCTAAGGGACTATTAGTGACTGAGGTTTTCTTTTCCTGAAGGATATTTTGAAAAATAGCCAAGGGAATAAGGGACTAAGGCATTTGCTTTAAAATAATGTTGACAAATATTATATCAAATGGATCGTTTTAGAAAAATAATTTACAAATGACTGACATACATCCCTTAAATAATACGTAAATGATCAAGTTAATGAAGCTGCAAATAATAACAGCAAATAACTTAATTTAATCCCCTCTGATTTTATTTAAATTAGTTTATTTCTCTAGATCAGTGGACCATAGTCACATGGGAGCTATTTTTCTCATGGTGGCATCCTCTGATGCTTTAATAATGCTGTATTGCTGTGGTCCAGTTTCAGCTGTAAGCCTGGGGAGTCTATAGATTGTTATCATTTCCAAGAGTCCTTATTGAATGGCAACTGAAAACGCAGCAGGTGGTACTGTGTCTAAATTTGACTTAGAACAATAATGTTACAGAACATTACTGACATAAAAACATTTCTGAGGTTGGATGAAAAGGCGCAAGAACGTAATGTTTCACTGCAAGCTTGACTGCATCCTGTGTGTTCTATTTCCACACTTAAATAAATGTGTTTTTGCCCCTCATTCCATCATTTACACTTTAACTATAATCTTGACTATGACATGGTTGAATGCTAATGTTAGCTGCAGGCCAAAACACATCTACAGAGAGCATGTTAACTCCATTGTAATTCCTATCGTATTGAAATTGTCTGAAATTCACGTAGAGGGCACTTTCAAGATGAAAATGCATGAAATAACTCTTTACATCCTCTGTTTAATCAAAAAAAGAAAAGAAATGCCAATAAAACACTTGACTGTACTCATTCAGAGAACCTCCCTCAAGCGCTTATTACGCTTTTATCTATCTATCTATCTATCTATCTATCTATCTATCTATCTATCTATCTATCTATCTATCTATCTATCTATCTATCTATCTATCTATCTTTTTCTTTCTTTCTTTAAATATCACACACTGTGTGTGTGTCTGAATTGCTAGTGTCTGTTGTCTTTCCAGATGCTGATCGATCAGGATCCTGCAGCATGACAACAACCTGTCAGATCCCCTGTGTTTAGATTCAAAACTGAAGCCCAGCAGAATGCAATATTATAAAAGCATCTGAGGTTACTATCCTGAGCCTGATGTCAGGAGAAAAACAGCCGGCATGTGGATATGGTGAATGGAACAATAAAGCCTCACAAGCTGTTAATGCACTGTGGAAGAACTAAAGTCTGCGTCTGGGTCTGTGAGGCACTCTTTCATACACTGAATTTCCTGGACACCTGTGAATGCCAAAGGCTATTTTTTAGACTGTGCACACCCGATCCAATTTTGTACATAGTTATAACACCTGCAGGGGTTCATTCAGTGCTGGCTCATGCAGAAAACATCTTCAAGCTTGACAGCGTCCTTCTTTGAGACACTTGAATTTAGATCTGAATTTAAAGAATATGAAAGTGTGCACAAAGGGACACGTTTGGTACATGTTTGATGCAAAGCCTTTCAGTGAAGTCAATAAAAACCTCATCCCTCAACAATGCATAGAGCACAGATAGCAAAGTTTAAACGCACTGAACAGAATAGGCCAATGTGAATAAAGCCGTGCTGCCTGTTATTAACAGATAGTACTTTTTTTTTTATTTTTTCAGCAGGTAAACCTAATATCTGCAACCATCTCCCCCCCGTTCTGGTTATTATGAAGCAGCCTGCAATGCATGATTGGATTGTATGGGAAATTAATTGGACTTCTTTGATAAACCAATGCAGGAGGATTTTTCTTTTCAAGGGTTCTCTAAGTTGGAGGTATTCAGAAGTTCATTTTGTTTTATAGACATTAGCAGATGAGGAGGAAATGGCGACAAGGCGAGGGGAGATAGCGACTTAATGAAAGTTTCCTTTCATGCCCCCCAGGATTCACAGACAACTATTAACAAGAGGGAGGAAGATGAGAGCGAGGACATAAGAAAGAGAAAGGACTCTAAATGTGGTCAAGAAAGTTTCACAGCTATTGTGTGCATTGACGTGGGCCTATGTGGTGCCAGAGTAGACCACGAGCTATACTAATGAAATAAATCAAGATAAACTCAGACATGCTACAGAATTAACTGTCTTAACCTTTTTTTTTATTAACATCAGAAAAAAACCTGTCAAACTAATATAACTCTAATATACTAACTTCATTCATGTAGGACTTCGTTAATCATGGCATATGGGGAAACAAACTTGAAAGTGTGATATGATGCATTTCACAACGAGTAAATGACACGTTGTGACTGTAGAATTATCACAAACGAGCGAGCACATCAAAGAGAAAAATGCCTCTCTCCTGCCGTCTAAACAGGATGCACTCTGCATGCAGGTTGCGTTACCTTAATGGCTCCAAGAGGCTATTTTCTATCACATTAGCTTCAGCTGTACTCTGACTAGTGCCATTTAGCAAATGACAGTATGCTAAACTAAGACTGCTTTCTTGGTAAACAATAAACAGGCCAAACATTAGTGCGTTAGCTCAAAGCAACGCTGTTATTATGTTTGATACATCCTACATAATGGATTGATTTCGGACTTGTGAAGACGAGTGAACACTTAGCACGGCTGGAGCTCACAGACTGTACGGGAGACTGTTGAAACAGACACTAAGTAGTCAGAATGAAAGTATGAAACGTGCCAGCGTGGCTTGTCCAGAATAGCAAGACCCTGTTCCTGGAAGAGAAGTTGCACTTGAATTTTGTAAATGTTACAACATTTAAGAAAGCCAGTAAATTCTGTTATCCTCCACTTTCAGTTCAATATTCAAGTCAGATATTTCAAATCAAATTTAGACAGATACCACTGAGGAGCCAGCTTCTTTTCAATTTTAGTTTGTGCTTATTTTAACTTTTGCTCATTTGCATAAAGCAATTTTTAAATGTATACGACGATAAACGCGTCACCTCTGTGAAACACTGTTTGAAAGGACAAAGTTCAAAAAGACAAGAAGACCACACCTGATCACTGTACATCTTTGAACTAAAAATATTTTTATGCAGACTGGACAATCTAAAAAAAAAAATAAAACCCCCAAAAACCCCAAAGAGTAAAGCATCAGCCACATAAGGAACCAGTCTGAAGTGACACAGCTGAAGCTGTTCACAAAAAGAAGTGATTAGCGAAAGGGACGACCATGACAAACAGCCCCAAAGTTCTTACAGAACTAAATTACATTAGTGAACAGTCTGTTTTTAGTCACCCTTCTTTATGACGCATGGATTAGGTGTTAAAAAATAGATGGATTAATGGATAAAAGGATTTATAGTAAAGCTATACTGAATCAGAGTGCTACCTAAAGCTAAATGCAAATTCTTACACAATCTGTCAAACTCACAGTAGTAATCTACCAATACTTTTATGATGTTTGGCATTTTAACAATAATCGTTTCACATGCTGTTATGCTAAAATCTTCCAATTAGCTCCAATCAGAGGCAGTACTGCAGTAGTGCCATTAGTTTTCAGATACGTGATCATAAATCAAAGCAGTAGGTGAACTGACATCACAGAACACTTTTGATACTCTCAAACTATTTTATTCACTCCTAAATATTAAATATTTAAATGCAGGTTTGAAAATGCCCAATACTCTTAAAGACCATCATACACACACTGTAGTTTTTATTTACTATTGAATTATTCCATATAACTTCATTTATTCCTGTTATCTGTGTGTTGCAGCTCACAAACCACATGCACAAATAGCATTCACATACTATAACTGCTTAACTGGAAAAGGAAAGCGGGAACCAAAAGGAAAGAGGGAACGAGTGCACAGAATTCCAGCCATGTTTAGTTTTTCTTTTATTGACTGTAACGTCTGCTGAGCTGCACTATGATGCCTGACAAAGTACACTGAACATCCCTGTTAATGTGATTAATAGAAACCATACTTCTGTATGGTACAAAACTCCAAAACAATGGTTTCTGTCAGGCGGGAAGCAGTGAGGTTTGAGCTTTGTGAAATATCGAGTTTAATTTTCAGAAGCCTTTGAAAAAAGAACACAAAACAAGTTAAAAACAAAAAGAGAAAGCGTGAAGTGAGAAAAACCGACCAAGAGACATGACATATACTCAATAGAAACTCTGTCTAAATTCCTCCAGACGGGGCCTCACGCACACCATGTTCTGTCAGGGGGACTGATGGATGACCCTTTTCACGCTTCCTCCCCAATCAAGACCAGTGATTAAATTAGCCCAGAGTGCTGCATCTGGATGTCCAGCCTCAGCTGCGTGTCTCCTGAATCAAATGTTCTCGCTGGGTGTGCATGTGGGTTTGTGAGTCAAGATGACCTGTCTGACTTTAAGACCGCATCCGCGAACAACGGGCAGGTGCCTCTGTCTTCACCCAAACACACACAGACACGTGTAAACACAACCCTGGAGGGGTCTTTCTGCCCCTATTAACTGTGGCAGTTTGTTCACTTTAAAATATTTGTTGTATTTTCTCATCATATCTGTTAAATTTACAAATTAAACATGCTTTAAGTTAGACTGGAATTAATATCGTCAACAGAAAACAGAAGTGAGATTTTTTTTTTTGGGGGGGGGGTGTTGCACAGTAATTCTGATTCAATGTCAGGTAACACAGTGTTTTATCTGTGGAAATATTTTATTCCTTGGAGGAATATTTCTATGAAAGGGCAGAGGAGGAAAAACACTGTTCCAGCTGTGATGAAATGGCAACAGGAGAGGTTCATATCCATGCCAGACATTTATTCAGTCACTAAATTCATTAAGATATTACATGGATATTAAGTAGCATGTGGAGTCTCCGAATTAAACGGGGTTAATTAAAGGTTAGCTTGTTTTAGAAAAAATATTATAGCGGGATTTCTAGTGTAGCCAAGCACTAATTGGTTACAGTTTACACCCACAATACCATGGCTGTGTTTAAATCACTGCCTGAATATGATGTGCAAATTGTTAGTAAATCATCAATAGCGCCTCCTCCCCTTTAATCCTTTTGCCACTGCCAGTGAATCCCGATATCTTACCAGGAGCCTTATATTTTTAATGCAAAACACAGACCACCATGGATTAAACCAAGAAAAAAATATCCCAGTGGATGATTAATAGAGGTATAATCCAGGCTAGAGGCTTCATACCACTCTGTGAGAGAGGCCAATGCCTTATCAAAAGGGTGAGCTGAGGAGACGCTCAGAGTAAGTTTCCTGGTCTATCATATGCATTCCAACATTAGTGCCTTACCTGCTCTAGTTTCCAGTGGAACTCTGCCGGCCGGAAGGTGTCTACCTGGGTGAAGTCTCTCCTCAGCAGAAACACCAGACGGCAATTATGGACATACAGCGAGTAGTGATGACGGTTCATCTCTGTAGGAGGTAGAAAGAGAGGTAGACACCAGGGACCAAATCACCTCCCCTGCTCACAGCTGACAGGTGTAGCAAGCCTGACATGTGGCTTTCACAAAACTGGGACAGCAGCACTTTTCTGAAGGGGACATGATTTCTCCATGATTCTTTCAGTGGAATTTTTTTAAAACAAAATAATCCCTGCGGGTACCTGCCGTCTACTGTGTGCCACCATTTAAAACAGGTCCTACAAATATGCATGCATCATGTGTAACATAAAAATTACAAAAAGATAAAGCGGACAACGTGTTAACAACAACAAACTCAGATCAGTCTATCAATGACATGAAATTAAAATTCACATTCATCTGTCTATAGATGACTATAGGTGTACAGTATCCACGTGTAGTTCTATTGCATAGAGGAGTGATATTATAGATACTATGCCTACAGAGATAATGCTTGTTAGCAGGATCATTTAAGTTTTGATTTATGGTTTAATATGGAACAAAACCAGAAAATATTATCAGACTCAGTGGTTTTATTGCCCCACTTGTACCATCACTTGTAGTATTGCAGCCCATATCTTACGCCATTGCTCACAGGCCTCTGTTCTCTCATACACTGACCACACTACAGACAATCCACCAAAGCCTCAAAGTGGCCTTTGCTGATTACAGTTTTTTTTTCTAGGAACTACAACTGGCAAATTATACAAACAAGAATCTCCTTCCCCTCAGTGCAGAATCTTGTTGTCATAATTGCGGGACCATCTAGCTTGCTATCAGTGCTCACTCCGAAAGCTAGCATCTCTGATGGTATGGGGGTGCTTTAGTGCCTATGGAATTGACAGCTTGCACACCTGGAAAGGCCCCATCAACGCTGAGCGGTATAAACGGGTTTTAGAGCAACATATGCTCACATCCAGATGATGTCTTTTTCAAGGAAGACCTTGCATATTTCAGCAAGACAATGCTAAAGCACATACTGCATCTGTTACAACAGCATGGCTTCACAGTGGAAGAGTCAGAGTGCTGAACTGGCCTGGCTGCAGTCCAGAACCTTCACCAACATTTGGCACATCATGAAATGAAAAATACAACAAAGGAGACCCAGGACTGCTGAGCAGCTAGAGTCCTCTATCAGACACAAACAGGGCAAAAGTCCAGCAACCGGTCTTCTCAGCTTCTCAGCTCCCACACATTTATAGTTTACACATCTCAAAAAGTTAGGTCTGGGCCCTTTTTGAGATGTGTAAATTCAAAATGAGCCTTTTTTTAACCTTAAAATGGTACATTTTCTCTGTCTAAATATGCAATATGTTTTTAAATTGTTTTGTGAATAATTCATGGGTTTGTGAGATTAGCAAGTCATTGCATTCTGTTTTTTGTTACATTTTACACAGTGACCAAACTTTTTTGGAATTGGGGTTATATTTCTGGCTTGAAGAACTGGCCATTAATTAAATACAGTGCTCATGAGTATTTCAGTGAAGGATTATAACATCCAGTCCTGTGTTTTCTTTCTTTTTTTAACTGTTTTTGAACCTCTGTGTCACAGACAAATGTGTCATATTATTGCTGCAGATACACGCCTGGGCGGTATTATGACCAGGGTATTTGGCAATCCCAGCAGTATGATTTTCAATATCATTAAAAGAGCACACAGATGCTCTGGTTTCTACTACACGGATATGGAGATGCTGTATTTTTTTTCTTTTTCATGCATTGTAATGCTCCTGCACAAAAGCATCACCAGAGTGCAGAAAGAGCTGGTAAGCAATCATCTGAGCTCACTGAGCTGTAAAACTAGCAAACTGTTTGGGAGTATTTTGGGTTTAGTCCAATTAACAAAGCTGCCTCTAGAAAGTTGTGGCTGAACTGCCGCACCAGTTTTGGGTCCTCCAGCATCTGGGTTAGGCTCTATGAATCTATGGATGAAGGTATGGGGTGTCCCTAGCTACAATTTTCCGATTGATTAGATGGAAATTTAAGCTTAGAAGTGGAAAAACATTGTGGCTCATGCTAGAAGTGCTATCAAGGGCAAATGTGATTAAAATTTGCCCCCTTCCTGATTTCTTTCTTTTTTGTTTTTGCATATTTGTATATATTTGTACATGTTTGTGTAAATTTTATGTAATACTGTGTTAGTTTTACACCAGATAAAACGGGACTCAAATCTTCCAAAAAGTTTAACTTTTGTCTCGCCAGGCCACGGAATATTTTCTCGAGAGTCTCGGGGTCATCAAGATGTTTTTTGAGACTATCACACGAGCCTTTGAGTTCTTCTTTGTCACCATTGTTTTTCTCCATGAACTCTCCCATGGGTGCCATTTTTTTCCCAGTCTCTTGGTTCTTTTGCGACCTCCTGGATCAGTCTTCGATGCGCTCTTGGAGTAATTTTGGTAGGCCGGCCACTCTCGGGGAAGGTTCACCACCCCGAGTTCAGTGTTTTCTCCATTTGTGGATAATGGCTCTCACTGTGGTTCACTGGAGTCCCAAAGCCTTAGAAATGACTTTGTAACCCTTTCAAGACCGATAGATGTCATTGACTTTGTTTCTCAGCTGTTCCTTCAGATCATGGCACAATGTGCTGCTTTTAGAGATCTTTTAGCCTGGTTCATTTTGTCAAACAGGTTCTATTTAAATGATTTATTGGTTCAACGGGTCTTGCCGTAATCAGGCAAAATATAAATTTGTTTGATGATTCGAAACGTGTGAGACAAATATGTAAAAAAGCATCGGGAAGGGGGTAAGTATTTTTCACAGCACATTTGCAAGTATGGAGTGCAGTTGTGTAACGCTCAATTGGATCGCCTGCAATTTTTCTGAAATACAATGCTGCTGAGCCTCGCTGATTTTAGGAGTTGTCCTCTGTCCTTGCTCATTTGGAAATTAAGTGAAGCATAAAGTGCAGCCTTGGGTGGTGACCAACAGTGTCCCAATGCTGTGCACTGATGACATTAATAGTTAACAAACTAATGTTTCTGGTGCCAAATAACAAAGGGAGTAAAATGGAATTGTAATTACATCGCTTGCTGCAATGTCTTGCTCAAATATACTATATAACCCACTGAAATGTCAAAAAATTTAAGTATGTAGAAATGAAAAAAATGAAATATTTGTAATGATTTTTTTCATGAGATTTGTTGACTCACCAGTCTTGTCAGAGTTACAAAGTAGTGTCTCCTTTTCGGCTCTGAGCCCTGGACTGGGCCCATGCTTCATCCATGTTGCAATGGTGAACTGGTCTGTCAAATTCTGGGGTACCACCCAGTCTGGGATTTTGGCTGCCTGTCGACCATCAAACCTGAAGATCAAGTCACTGTCCCTCCCACTGTCAGACACTAGGGATGCTGTCCAATTGGTGGCCGTGCTGGGGGCAGGGAGAAGGTCGGTGCTCCCCGATGAGGCACCTGGGGTTATTGCCATGGGAACAAATAAGAGGTGGGACAGAAGATGTGTCAGTAACAATCATGGCAGACATGCAGTGTATATTGCCCTAACCTTGGCTATGATTACTTAAAAGTAAAGCAGATGGCAGGGTTTAATATGTAATCAATGGGCCGAGATGGATGGGGATGTGGGTATTGATTCATGGCAAATGAAGCTGACTTTCAAAAGAAATGTGAGTCACCATTCATAAATTCAGAACATAGCTCCCTGCTACAGTGTGCCTCTATAGAAACAGAGAGCAAGCACTATGGTAACACAAAGAGGAAAAGACATAGAAAGGACTTGGCGAGAAGGACAAATGTGTGGTGTGAATCAGCCAGTCGCACGGACTGCTTACAGCTGATCCGTTTGATATATGATCCCTACATATCCTGACAAAAACACACCAGTCGTTACTGCGTTGCAATAAGTCGACCCATTTGCTTTCTCTTCTTCCCTTTCAAAGCAACTCCATCATTCCTCTGACACAATAACCTCAATATGTTGAGCCCCTTCCAGTCTTTGTCTTCAAGCTGTCACCTTGACAAACGTCGTTCCTGACACATGCTCGCCTCATGTATTCGACATGCCCATGTGCATCTATCTTTGCTTTTCTGTGTGCCACTGAAAAATGCATATCGCGCCTTTAAAATGCATCTCTGAATCATTTATAATGGTTTACTGATACAAATGAATCAAAGTGATCTGGGAACTATGCTGTTATGAGAATAAAATGGGCAAAGAATTCACCGTGTTTTTCGTCGCGGCATAAGAAAAAAACGAGAGCATGCATCTGTTCATTTCTACTAATAACATATTAGCACATTAATTGATGTTTTTCTCCCTTTTGTAAAACCCTGTTTTTCTCTACTGCGCACACGTGCCACCGTCGACGTTCTGATTCCAGTAATTAGATTCCCTCAGTAAATAAATACACATCGACTCCTCCAGCACCCAGCTGCAGCCTTCCCTTTGCCCGATGTCTTTGTACATTATCTCAAATTGATTGTGCTTTAAAAAACCTATTACAATTTATTCTATTTGCTATCAGATAACGATTATGAGGTGCCTGAAAAGGGCTCTTTAGTGGTAAACCATGCATGGACTTGGAGCCAGGGGAGGCAGGGAGTGGATGTTATGCATTCAGATTAGCTGGAATGTGGCTTGTGAAGGCCGTTAGTCAAAGATGATGACTCCAGCCCCCCTGCTGGCAGTGCAGTGTGGGTGGGGAAGGGGAGACGGGTGAAGGGATTGGGGAGTGGAGCGTAGGCTCGACCGCTCTGCTGGCGCTCTGGGCACTGACACGGCGGCTTGGCGGCTCATCAGTCACTGAGGAGAAAGCACGGCTGCATCTAGGGCGGCTAATGCCCTCGCTCTGTCACATCATTAGTGACACAGCTTTAACTTGCCATTCTGGTGCCTTCATTTAGCACAGGGGTTTACCGGGGACATAAGTGGAGATAAGAAAGCAACATGGACTGGGAGCTTTTAGATGCTGATTTAAAAAGGGCACAGAAACACACCTCAGGCTCTGTCTGACCCTGGTACTTAATGCTTTTAGCTGGTCTTACTTCTAATTTACTGCTCCAACTTTTAGTTTGCTGCCTCGGACAGCAGTCTTTGATCAGCCATATATGTACTGTATAATTCTGCAAAGCCACTATCCTTCTAACTGTCACAGTTTAAATCATTGTCTTAATTACTGCTCACTATGGCCACACAAGAATAGTTATTGACTTTGAAAACACAATACCCACCACAGAGTTTCTGTAGGGATTTCTCAGAGTAGGTCTCCCGGTCGCAGCCCTTTCCAATGTGGCTGGTCTGCAGCTCCACTGTGGTCCTCACCAAAGACAGAGGTCCACCACAGGTCTCAAGGTGCATCTTGGGAAACAACTGCTTACTGCCCGTTCCTGGCTCATAGTCCACACGCTTATTCCAACCTGGAGGGGAAAAAATGGATGGAGTGACAGTCTTAGAGAGGATATATTAAACTGCAGAGTCCATTCCTGCGAATGGATCCAGATTATTATCTCTAATAATATCAGATTTTCACAAGCCCATTGTTGCTTTTGTTATTGCACGTTTACCGCCTCATTTTGTCCATTTAGACTGCCATCAAAACAACACCAATTCCAATTTTTCACTGTCACTGGTATTTCTGGCATCACAACTCAATATTCTTCTGGCAGAATGTACCCGACTAATGAAATTGCTGCATTGTTGTTGGAGTGCAGTGCAGTACCTGCATTAGCGGCAATAGTCATTATGCTGTCACTGTCTGCCATGTCAGCTGTGAATTGTGTTTTTCTATCTAGGCAGGCTATTATTTTGTGTGGCAGTATTTTTTTTTTCCCAGGCTTTGCAGTGTAATTTTGTGTTCATCCGCAGTCTCTCTTTTAGTTAACAAGAGAATGAACTGCGGAATTACGCGGCCTGTTTAATGTTTTCCGTGAGTTGTGTTTACAGTGAGCCGTTCTCACTCATTATCTCACTTTCAAACAAAGCATTTGGCAGATCTGTAAATGCTGCCAGCACATATTTCCAACATTTCCTCCGATGGATCCCTGTATCTTCTTTTACCTTGCCTCCTCTGTCACACACCAGCATCACTGCGTCATCACTCACACAACTAGTTCGTTAAAAGTGAATTATACGACCTCAGAATTAATGATACTAGCTCTGAAACGTTCCATCCCATCCATGCTTCCTGCATAAACACATATGAACGTCAAAACATCATTCATCATCCCGTCTATCTGCCTTTCGGTCAAACATTACTAGTTAGCAGCTGCAGGCATAAGGATGAAGCCAAGCTGACTGAAGAAGAAGGGTGCATCTTTTTGTTGCTCACAAGCCTGTTAAATCTGCCATGTTCACTTCCTCTCACACTCACCAGCTCATGCCAAAACACATACACATGCTGCATCTGTTTTGCAGTTCATTTACTTCTTCCAGATTGCAATTGCTGTGGGCTACAGCACCACTGTTTCTATGGGATTGTTAGTGCTGAAATGAAAATAGGTACCAACAATGGTGCATGCAGAACCAGAACAAAAGCACATGCACAAAAAAAAGGCCACAAGCATAAAAGACTTGGATAATTTATGCCCCCCCCCCTCTCTCTCTTACACACACGCACACCCCCACACACATTTCCTTGTGCACACAGTTATTGTGTTACACGTCTGTGTATTCCCACCTGTTGACTCCCCAGTATGTATCTTCTTCTGTTGTCCACTTTGGAGCTGATTCAGTTTAAAGCTAATCAGGTATGGACTGCAGTGTGAACCACGAGTAAGTTGCTGATATGCCACTGTTTTTCAAACTTCAAAGCAATAATAGCAAAAAAGAAGCAATTCATTTTCTGTCTGCAGGTACAGTAGCTAACCTTGGTGATAGAGTGATTTGTATTTTCACAGCAAAGCTTCATCTGTTATTTTTCTTTTGGCTTTACTTGCTACTTGCCTTTCGCAAGGACCTTCATAAATTTAGATCCAGTTTATCTGAAAAATATCTTTTTTTTTTCCCCTGGTAATATTTAAAGAACATTTTTGTAACATTGAAACATCGCTGCTATTTGCCAACAGTAAGATGAGAAAATTAGCTAGTGATTAGCTATTAAATTGGCTAATGCAATATCCATGTATGTCTCCTGCTCCCACAACAACGTGAGGATTTCCTGCTTCTAGTCGTCACTGGACGCTAAGCTAGCAAATTATGGCTCCAGCACCTCAAGCTTTTAGGATCGGTTAAATTTCAACACATTTAACACAATGAAGAACTGATGCAAATAAATATTTAAACAGAAATACGTAAAATTATGTTTAATATTTACACCCTGTTTTAATACAGTCCTAACATAGATTAAAAAGCTTTTCAAGCAGTTTTAGTATCTGTTAACATGTTCTGATAATTTTGAAGGAAAAAACACCTGAAAACAGAACATTTAATATACTGAAGCATCAAAAGATATCACACATGTACATGCGGGGCCATGTGCTCAGGGAGAGAGACAGGCCTCATTCAGAGTGAGCTCCTGCACCCCTCCCTGCATTAAAAAAAAGACTAATTTTGAATTTGATGACAAATATGCAAATGTCTAATATAGCAGTAAAATCATGACAATTTTGCTCTATTTACATTGTCTTTTTCTAACATTTTTTTTTCTCTTTATAAATTTCCACCAGTTGCATGATGGGAAATAGTCTCAAAATGAACCTATTTGTGGTTTTGTTAACAGTAACCCTACAAGAAACCCAGTCTTTGGACAAATTACATGGTCTGTGACTAAAAGATGTTCAACAGCCTGGCTTTAGATGTGACAGGATCCTACTTATTATGTATTCAGTGTCACAAATCTATTACTGGTATTATAAGTATTTTCAAAGTTTTCTAGTGTTGTTAAGCATTATTTAACTTTTACTCTGAGTTGGTTTCCAGCAATGCATAACCTAAAAAGAGTACGTAGATTATCTGTTTAGGATGTCCAGATAAGACTGTGTTTTATACTTCAAGCTTTGAGTGTGAACATATCAATCCATAATAGTAATGCCAGTAGCAATGCCAAGAAAATCTATCAACTAGTCTGAAATGCACATGCAAATAAGTTTTAAGAAGTTTTTTAAAAGTGGTACGGGAATGAACTTCTCTATGTGGAGAGGAAGGCCATTCCAGAGTTTAGGAGCGACCACGGCGAAGGCTCTATCCTCCCTTCAAATTAGATTTATCTCTGGTCAATAGCTTTTGATCGGAGGACCTCAGTTCTCTAATCAGGATGTAGGGCCTCAACAATCCAGTTAAATAAACAGGTGCTTATCCATTTCGACTCTTAAAAACCACAAATAGTATTTTAAAAGAAAATAGGAAGCCAATGTAGAGAGGCTAAAACGGGTGAAATGCGATCACGCCGTTTAGTGCCTGTCAACAGCCGTGCTGTTGCATTTTGAACTAGTTGTAGACGATTGGAAAGATGCTGTTTAGATCGCACATAAAGTGAGTTGCAATAGTCCAGATGACTGGCGATGAAGGCATGAATTGCTCTCTACAGGTCCAGTGGTGGGAGATAACCCTTAAAAGTCTTAAATGAAAGGAACATGTCTTGACTACCGAACTAATCTGTTTGTCGAATTTCAGAGCAGTATCAAAAATGACGCCGAGGTTTCTAGAAGATGGGCGCGCAAAGGAGGATAAAAGGCCAAAGGCACTATCATAACCATCAATATGTGAGGGTGAACAAATAGGAGAACATATTTGGTCTAAATACCGGTTGTATAATAGCAGGTGCATCCAGTGCCAGCTGCCAACAGCTGCCAATCAGTAGGACCAGCGACCAAGTTGAATGTGAAGCTTTTTCACTAATTGAAATATTAAAGTAATATCATAATTAGAATTGTGGAATGTAATGCTCTGTACATCAGATCCTTTAGTGTTATTCCTCACTAGTTCAGATGCTGGGATTACAAGCTAATATAATTCTGCTCTTAGAAAATACATGACTATGGATAGGTACAAGATGGTCATAATTTTTTATCATTTTGGAAAAAATCTCATTTAAAAGGACTTGATAATACTTGTGTTTGCTTTTAAACAAGTTAGTGTAATAACGCTTAATGTGCAGGTAACATTCAGTTTATAAATAAAATTGAATGGAATTGAATTGCACTGACTTTATGAACAAATGAAAGTTAATGACTTGACTTAAACACTGCCTGCCTAGCGCTACATTTTGAGGGAGAGCATGGAGGATAGGGCAGAGCTTGGGTAAGAATCCATGGAAAGGTGTGAGGGAATGTGAAAGGATAAATGAGGAGTAATGGGCTGAGGATACAGTGTGCATATATGAGAAGGGCTTGGTTGAGTTTGGAAGTAGGTGATTAAGGTTTATGGGTAAGAGAGCACTGGACAAACATGAGGACTAATAAAAGGTGCAGACTCAAAGGAGAGATTAAAGTGGTTTCAATCTCTTCAATCCTTAGTTTCATCTCACTGAAGGAATGCCTGCAGTCCATTTGTCTGGAGCTGGCAGTGACCAGAATCCATTCACTAAACTTGGTAAATGTCATGGAGTTAACCCTAACATGAAGTACTGTATGGCCTATGAGTCAATAGGATGTAGTACTGCCTTCAGCAGCAATAACTTGTGCAAGTAATGGATGACTTCATCAGTCTCTTACATTGTTGTGGAAGAATTCTGACCCACTCTACTTTACAGTATTGATACAGTTCATTGAGGGTGTGGGCATTTGATCATGCACAGCTCTCAAAGGGCACGTGCGATGCTTTTACATCCTTTGTTTTCATATGTAAATCATTCACTTGTGGACTATATAAAGTAGAACTGCAATGCTTTGGTCTTTCCTCATTATAGCTCCACAGTTTTACACTTTTTCTGAGGCGCATCTTTGAGCAACTGGTTTTGGTGCGGTCTCTTTAAATGTGAATGAGACATTTTACGCCCCGCCCCCTCCAGGTCCCAGAGTGTTCCACTCCACCCCATTCAGCCATTTTTGTAGTTTGATAGCAGTGATATGATTAGCCACCGGCAGAGAAACAAGGAGGACTTGTGTTAATACAGCCAAAAACCGAACATTTTGACTTACCTACGTGCAACTTTGAAACATCTTTGCTTTGGTTTCATTTATCCAAACCACATTGTTCCAGAAGTCTCAGCGGCTGCTCAGATGCAACTTCGCAAACCTAAGCTATGCTACTATAATATGTTCTTTTTAGAGAGAAGAGTTGTGCTCCAGGGCAGATTGCATGATGGTCAGAAGTGTTGCCTCACAGCAAGCAGGTCCTAGGTTTGAATCCACATTCCTGTGTGGATTTTGCACGCTCTCTCCATGTTTGCATGGGTTTTCTACAGGTACTCTGGTTTCCTCCTACAGTCCAAAGACATGCAGTTAGTGGGCATACAGTATGTTAATTGGTGATTCTAAATTTCCCATAGGTATGAATGTGAGTGTGAATGGTTGTGTGTCTCTCTGTATTAGCCCTGTAACAGGCTGGAGACCTGCGCAGGGTGTACCGCACCTCTCACCCTATGTCGCCTGGGATAGGCTTCAGGCCCCTGCGACCCTGAACAGGAGAAGTGGATGGATGGATGATGGATGGAGTATAACAGTCTGCTTTCTATTAAATAGCCTC
>VUQK01022472.1:4157-17624 GCA_015106715.1 Bujurquina vittata | reverse complement strand
TTCTTGTGTTTTAGTCACTAAAGATGTATGCTCTACAACAGGCATCCCCAAATGGGGGAATCCGGACCGAAATGATGTCCGAACCGAACCCAAAACCAAAACAGAAATGACCACTTAAAATCTTGTTGAGCGCTTTCTGTTTTACCGGCGCACCTTTTACAGTCCTTACGGTAATGGTGAAGCGTCCAGGGAAACCCACAGAGCAATCGCATTCGACGTTGGCGGTACCACGTGATACCACCAAGCTACTTCGAAATTCTGGCAGGACAAGCAACAGCCCACTACTCTTACTGAGCACAAAAGAAACAACTGATTGCCTAAAAATACTCCGTTATTAAATTAGTTCAGATTTAAATTCTTTAAATAACAATTACTACACTCGTGCGCGTCATGGAAACTTCTGTCCACAACCGTGTTCTACAGCTGAAGAGTTTTTCGTTGTAGTGTCATCAGGCATTTCATTTCCACAGCATCAGTGACACTGACAAAGCCCAGCATTAACAAAATGCTTGCAGTTGTTAAACCTGCATGACTATAACTACATGGCTGAAGCTGCAGAGGCACCTGCACATACACAGCATCATCGGTCCTTGTTATATGGTCAGTCTTTGACAACTAAAACCAATTTTTGTGCACAAGTATTCTTTCAGGGTTTTTGTTACACCTCATGCTGATATACTTTTTAAAATGGATGGGTATGATATAGGCATCTGTGACAGAAGAAATATATGCTGTATGGAGGTGGTAATCTGGTTTCCATCTGCCACACAGAGAGGTGCCAAGGATGTCCTAGTAGAGCAGACAAAACAAACTATCTGAGCAGCAAGGCACATTCACACACTACCTGCAGCAACAAGATAGCATATGCATACCTATTAGCATGTCCCCGCACTGTAGACACAAGGCAACATCTTTTTAGTGCAAAATATGCTCCTTGGGTAACATTTTACTCAAAAATATTTCAGTGATGTCAATTATGTCAGACATTTTCAGCATTTCTGCACTTTTCTGTCTGCTGTAGCATAGGTGTCCTTTGTGACGACAGATTTAAATGCTCTACTCAGGTTTCAGGTCAGCTTTTGTCATCACCTTACATGCCTTTGTTTATACTGTGTAAAAGCTCAAAGCACAGTGCCAATTACAGCCCCCTTAAGTGCCAGTGCGCCCTCTAATGGCTGCGTAATTGCATGCAGTCTATCAGCTCTTGAGTCATGCACATTGAATACAAAAAGTAAAATGTTCACATTAGAAAGTCTTTAAAAATTCATAAACCAATAAAGTATAAGCTTCAGCATTTTTCTGTAACTGTCTAAATGTTTCTTTTATTCTGACTCAAATTTAAATGAAACCACTCAGACAAAATACTCAATAACAAGTTTTTATTGAAAACAAACAGGTGCGTGGTCGAGCTCAGGCTATGCTGCCTGCATTGGAGGCAATCCTGGGCCACAGGTCAGCGCACTCTTTGGCCACGGGGCCTGTGATGGCAGAACCTGTAGATACAAACAAGGAGGTACTTTAGTGCCAATTTAACTTAAACAAATGCTTGAAAACAAACTGTGACCTTAATGGAGAAGTGTCAAGGTTTCTAAGGCGGTGTTACTTTCACCGCTGGATAATGTCAACATGATGTGTCAAACATCACATTAAACAATAAATTCAAAGCACATGTTGGTTCCACTGAGCAGGTAAAAACTGTCTCATCCCTGATTGAGATCAGTCAGCCACAGTGGGTCGCTGCCGTCTCACCCACAGTGATGAGATCACTCTTCCCTTCTACGACAACTCACCGAGCCACTGAGCAGACAAAGCAAGTGCTTTTGGAAGGGCAAATATGGTCCTATCATGACCACAGAGATAAATTATCAAATGGTTCAAATTTCCTGCTGACTTAATGAAAATTAAAACTGAATCCAGCAACCAAAAACTGCTTGAAGACTCAGACAGTGTCAGTCATCAGTCTTCAAGACACTACACACCAACAACCCCACTGTACACTGAGCATCTCTCAGAAACCCACCTTTCATTTCTCCTTTGTTGTTTACTATGACACCCGCGTTGTCTTCAAAATAGAGAAACACGCCATCTTTTCGTCGATACGACTTCCGCTGCCGAATCACCACCGCAGGATGCACTGTGGAGAGAACAAGACTCATTTGAGCTCAAACTAAAACACATACACGTATCTTTGTTGTTGAAAATACTGTCAAATTCAGTCCACAAATTCTAATGAGGTCACTTCTAAAGTCGACTAATTGCCAGGAGCTGTGTTGAAGTACGAGCTTGAATTTCAGTGTTTGTTACATCCACTCTTCCTCATACTCAAACATGTAGGAGTGCTGAACTATTCTGCCGCTTCCTTGATGGGCCTCAATATAAAGCTGTGCGAAATCATCTTTTCTAAATGCACCTTTTAAATACAGACATGTGGAAAACACAGGCACAGACTACATTAGAACATAAAGCTCTAAACAAGGTACTGAACTCTCCGCACAAGCACCAAATTAGCAAGACGCAGATTAACAGGCATCTTAAGACATTTTAAATTCAGTTTGAAATGTAAATGACAAACAGTTGATGAACTGAACATTTTTGTTTTTTCACATTAAACCAACTTGCACACTAGTATTTCCAACACATGCACTACAACCAGGCAGGCCACCCGGGTGCAACACTCCCGATGGTGACTGCTCAGCTCTAGAAATCTGATTCCAGCTGGAAGGCTACTCCAACCAGTACCTGTAACGTGTTTCAGTAAACCGAAACTGACCAGGGAAGGAAGAATTACAGTCAGAGGTTTCATTTTTCTAAATGAATCTGAAGAGACTCAACTGCGCTTTATCCTGCCAGTATTTTCAGAAGAGCATCTTAAATTTAATTCTAGGGCTGCAACAAGTAACTCGAATATGCGCAAATATTTCGCTTGGAAGCACCAGATCAGTGGTTAGCACTGCTGCCTCACAGAACACCTGAAAGGCCTGGGTTCGATTCCACCTTGGCCCTGTTTACACGAAACCACTTCCAAATGAAAACAGCAGTTTTGATGCGTTTCGGCCTCCCGTTTGCGCGAGGACGGAGTGAAAACAATACTTTTTGGAAACTGGCTCCAGAGCAGAGCGTTTCTGAAACGCTCCGGCCTCCATCTCTGTGTAAACTGATGAAAACAATTCTTTTTTGGAAACGAAAGCACCTGAACATGGGCACTACGGCTGTGGCTCCTGTATTCACACCACCAGCACGGGGCCACAGTGCTGACGGCAGTCATCCTGCTTTAGTGATACCCGCAGCAAGCAGGGGTGAGTCGCAGGGGGGCTGTGGTGTGTATTCGACAATATTTATTTCAAGGCTTTAGTAATGTAATTTGGCAATATTTGAAAATACGCCTCTCGGCAGGCGAGAGACTGCAATTGTAGGTTCTAAAATGAGCAGACGCAATGAGCAGTTCATTTTTAAAGCGTTTCTCTTTTAAATATTTAATATTGCTCAATAAGACAAAGGTATCTCTCATACAATCACTCGATTAATCGCTGGGAAAAAACAACAGAATACTGAGACAAACAGAACTGACATGTTAGGGCAACACAGCACAGTGACGAGTTTTTCCACTCACCCTTCTTCCTGAGCTCTGGCTTGCCTTTCTTGACTGTGGCCATGACCATATCGCCAACTCCTGCAGCAGGCAGACGGTTCAGACGCCCCTTGATGCCTTTCACAGAGATGATGTACAAGTTCTTGGCACCTGAAAAATACAGTAAGAAATATGATGATGTAAATAAAGACAGGGTGGGAGAAAAGAGGATAAACAGGACACTGGAGTATGTGAAAAACACTGTAGCCCTCCAGCTCAACTTAAATCCACTCTGTCAGCTTGTCTCATCCCTGATTGAGATCAGTCAGCCACAGTGGGTCGCTGCTGTCTCACCCACAGTGATGAGATCACTCTTCCCTTCTACGACAACTCACCGAACCACTGAGCAGGCAAAGCAAGTGCTTTTGGAAGGGGTGGAGGGGAAGGCAAACATTTAGCCATTGTTCCTGATGTATGCTGTCATACATCACTGTAATTTGTTTTAATCATCAGAACAGTGCTGATGTTCGTCCTGGGGTCCATGAGATGAAGTCAGTCAGAAATTACAGAAACTATGGCTCCATATTTTCATGCATTTCTCTTCTTTTAGTTTCAAGAAAATGCTGTTAGCCACAAGTTTAACAGCAATGTTTTAAAGTTCATAGTTATACACTGCTATCAAACATGCACATTGTGCATAATAATCCAATTTTAACTGCAACATTCCCAACATATTAAAATAGAATTTAAGTCAAGCTGCATTGAAATTTGTGGTTAATAACATTAGCTTGAGAACAATAGAAACAAGAGGATGACACCGAGTGAGATCTGTCTCAAATGAAGTCTGCACGTCATCATCAGGCTAAACGGACCCCGACAGAAACCTATCAGGGAACTGACCACCACTGATGCTTTCTATGCATGCTACTTTTCACAGAGCTTAGAAATTTAAATAATAATCTGATTATGTGCATTAGTCAATACAGCAGACTCTATGAAGCCTTGTTTTACAAGCTGTCACTTATACTTAATAAAGGTGCTTCCTGAACAACACACAAAAAACTGTTTAAAAACCAATGAAAGTAGTCAAAGGGTAATAAAGAACATCACAGGGGAGAAGATCAAATCAGTGGGCAGTTCCCCATTTCCAGCATTAAGAAAAACAAATCCACTTTCCCACTACATTGTCCATGACGCTAAACCAAAGTCATACATCTGATGCTTAGTTACCAATTAAGAAAGGAAGCACAAAAAATTAATTTGGCAACACTTCAGCCTTGTTCCCTTAATAAGAGCATCCCTTGAGCTCCCAAGATACATTTAAACGTGTTCACATCTAGTGAAGAATGGCGTGGCCTGTTAATTAGTGGATACAAGTTAACATAACAGCTGAACATGAAACAGTATTATGTTTTTGCCTGGTTCTTTAACCCCCCTTTAACTTCTTTGGAATTTTTAAGACTTGTGTAGTCATGGTGAAAAAAGGTTATCCAAGGCCTACCCGTGTTGTCGGCGCAGTTGATGACTGCTCCTACTGGGAGACCAAGTGAGATGCGAAACTTGGCTCCAGATGAACCACCACGTCCTGCAGGAAAAGAGAAACGTGTCTCAGTAAGAATAATTTCTACTTGACAAACTGGGCATCAGTAACTGATATTTAAAGAATATTTAAATAATCACATTTCAAATTCAGGCACTTAAATTCACTGCCCTTATTTATGTGACACCGAAATCCCTGACTCAGGTGGAGTGCGTGTCATTTGTCACCAAATGGTCCTACTAGTTCTTAGCAGCTAACACCAATATGACAAATCTAAACAGCAATGTAATGCAGAAAGCTGCAAGTTTCCCTAAAACTGTCCAGTGCACCAAAATGACCTTTTGTCAGCACACAATGCAATGAGACCAGGCCTAGAGAAGCTTCTGTCCTCATCTTTATCAAAGTGTTCTATGACAAATGTGTGCAGCCAGCAGCACTGGTTTACACTATTAAACACTGATAAGCCATGCAGCAAAGCGCTGAAGAACCTTTTAGTTACAAGTTGTACCGTAAACTGTACGACAAACGCACAATCTTGCTATTCTGTTCAGATTCCGCAGCCAGAAAACGGCAATTTTCGCGCTGTAAAGGTATTTTCCATTCACTGGGTTAACAGTTAAGTGTAGCTGAAAGGTAAAGCTACACTGTGTCACACATTTCCATCTGGCTGCCGCTCTGCAGTCATTAGTTTGCTTCAAATGCTTCCAATTTCTCCACAATTCACGCTTCGTGGCTCCGCTTAGCTTTCCCAGCTAGCCTCGCTTACCACAAGTGAATTCACTTTGATACTATTTGCAGGCCAAGGACTATCGTTTCAGTTGACTTAAAAATGAGAACATTCACCGCACAGCTACCTAAAGTCTGTAAAATAACAGCGAACCACAAACGTTCGGCCTCTAGCATCTATCGTTTCGTGAGTACATGGCACTGAGAGAGAAACATGGCTTCCGTCATGCCAGCTTAATCTTAAACGCTTCAAAATTGTTAAATATTGTCAGAAATTCAAAACTCGTCTCACGAAAACATTGTTTTAGCCTCTCTATCACACACGAGCAACATTATAAGATGTGGTGCGTCTTAAAAACAACAGATGAAGGTAGATTTTACGAAGCGAGGCTCGTACCTCTCTTAGACATCGCTGCGGTGCGGAAAGAGGAAGGCGGAGAAAGGAATCCTGGGTAAAAAAGCTGAGCAGAAGTTCTTCCGGGTCATGACGAGGCCCGCTGCGTTCAAGTGCAGTCGGGGAACTCCCACTCACGAATTTGACGTTTACGTTAGTTTTAGAAATTTGAAGTGGAGATGGGTCGGCAACAGACCTACCTGGTGAACCTGGAGAATACCTAGGTCAACACGTAAACGAGCTAGAGCCTTCAGTCTTGCTGCTCCTAAACTGTGGAATGACCTCCCATTGCTGTATATATTAGGAGTGCTCCTTTATTTTCTTCTTTTAAGACTCTTCTTAAGACCCATTTTTACCGATTGGCTTTTACACTGAGTTAAGACTGTTGCTTTTAGGCCTTTCTTCTTGTTATATACCTTGTGTTTTATGTATTTCTGTATGAATGTGAAAGTTTATTTGTACAGCAGCTTGTTACAGTTCCTGTGTTTAAAGTGCTCTAAAAAAGTAAAGTAAAGTAAAGTAAAGTAAAGTAAAGTAAAGTAAAGTAAAGTAAAGTAAAGTAAAGTAAAGTGTGTCATCTGGCTTCATCAATAGATAAAGCTGAGTTCATCTGCATAACAAATGAATATTTATGCCTGGCCACAGAGCACTTGTGTGTGTGTGTGTGTGTGTGCGTGTGTGTGTTACAAATGGGCTGTTAATTCCACCTGTGACCAAATTCATCACAATAACAGTGTGCATTACATCTCGTGCTGATTCAGGTGCATTTTTCCATTTATTCTGTTTTTGGATTAGGTGGAAAAGTGGGAACCATACTGTGGCAGCTTCCCTCTTTGGTGAGGAGGTGGAGCAGGTGAAGCAGGTGAATAGCATTTTGCCTTGGCTTACCATCACGTTTCCAAATCAGGTTAGTTGGGTGTTTACTGTGACACTGACTATTTCTATAATTCCTTTGTTTGATCACAGCAGGGCTTTGTGTTTGTAGATTGTCTTATGACAGGATATAAATTTTGCTTTGACTCTTAGAACACACAGATAAATGCATTGCAGTGTATGCATGTAACAAAATAAAAGAGCACAACCTGCACAGTATACTTTGTAAAATGTTCCACACAGTAAAGGTCTCTGCACACACCTACACAAAGAAGAACATTTATGATTTTGTTATTTAAATGTCTCATTTTCACATGTACAGTCCTGAGAGTCTAAAAAGGTGAAGTAGAGCTTTAAAGTCCTGTCGTCACAGCTGTCATTTAACACCAGTGGGTTTGCGATGTTTAGAACTGTGGTCTAAGTGGACATGCATATCATTTTATGGCCTTTTTTAATTGCCTGTTGGCCATTGTGGTTTACTCAGGCCTGCTGAAAATGAAAGCAATGTTGTTTTGTTTTCAGCTTTCTTCCTGCCTCCATACCTGAGCTCACCTGTTAAATGTAAAGTCCACAAATCAGCTCCACCATACTTTTTGTCAAATGTAGCGACTTCCTCACAGTCCTTCAGTTCTACGTTAAATATGTGCACTCTTTGTACTCATTCCTAGAGCTGTCAGTAAGAAGCAAAAATGGGGACTAAGACGGGAGTGCACTTTTCACTGAAGAAAGATGATGATGTAAAAATGGTGACGTGAGCCTTCATTTGAGAGAAATTCAATTGTAGTACTTTCAAAACAGAGTTCAGCACATTTTTAGAGTCAAAAACAGAGGTCATGTCTGTGCCTGCGATCTCATATCAGATTTATTATTTATTTATTTAAAGAATGATCTTGCAAATGGGCAGCATGGTGGCACGGTGGTCAGCACTGTTGCCTCACAGTTAGAATACCATCTGGAAGGCCTTGGTTCGATTCCACCTCGGCCTGGCCTCTCTCACTGTGTGGAGTTTGCATTTTCTCCCTGTGGGTTTTCCCTGGGTACTCTGGCTTCCTCCCACAGTCAAAAGACATGCACTTACTTGGGTTAGCTTAATTGGCTACACTAAATTACCCATAGGTGTGAGTGTGAATGGCTGTCTGTGACTCTGTGTTGGCCCTGGCGACCTGTCCAGGGTGTACCCTGCCTCTTGCCCTATGTCAGTTGGGATAGGCTCCAGTCCCCACCCCCCACCCTCACCCCCACCCCCCCAGCGACCCTGAAAAGGAGAAGCGGATCGATGGATCTTGCAAATACAGATGGCTTTAATTTTACTAGCAAATTAACTTGGACAACTGGCCAAAGTGAAACCACTGCTTTCATGTCATCACTTTGAGATTTTAATCCATGCTTATATCACAACTTGTTTAGATGACTGCAATGCACTTTATGTTGGGCTCAGCCAGACACTGCTTGCCCAGCTTCAGATGGTACAAAATGCTGCTGCTCAACTATTAGAATGTATGGGGTCAAAATATGTGAGCACATTTCTCTGATTTTGGCCTCGCTTCATTGGCTTCAAGTGCGTTTTAGGATTGATTTTAAAATCCTTATATTTGTTTTTAAATGTCTTCACAGCCTTGCCATGTCATAGCTTGTTTCCTTGTGTTATGTCTGTGAGTTTGCTTAGTTTTGTGTACAGCACTTTGGCCAATGGCATTTGATTTTAAAATGCTTTATAAATAAAGTTATGCACCTGCCTAATTTTGTTTAAAAATTTATAGCACACTTCCTGTAAATCCTATAAACTTCATTTCACTTCTCAAACCCCTCGGTGTTCATCTGCTATATGATATATTTAACTGAAATTGCTGATCCAAACAGCCAAAGATTTATAAAGGAAAATTGTGAAAATTATCAGGGGTAACCAAACTTTTGCATACTACTGTAACTTTATCTCTTGTGCTTCGTTTAAGTTTATTTCTTTTGTCTTATCTCCTGTTATTCAGTTTAGTCTTGTGCCTCGTGCTCCCCAGCTGCTTCCACTTCCCCTATTCACCCTCCTATGTATAAATTGTCTCAGTCTTCCATTGTTTGAGTCTCCGTTTACATCTGTCTCTTCCTTGTTGTCTTATTCCCAACGCTGTTGTTATTTTGAAAGACTCCAACAACTTCTAGTTATGCCTGCCACACAGTAATGTGATGACAAAGACACGAGTATGTGTATAACCTTCCCTCTTAAAGGCACTGGCTATCTGGGTGAACTGGAACACTGAAAAATGAATCCACCAGTGAACCCGCAAGCATCAGAAGGCACCTGAGACAGGATGTCATAGGGGTTTAAAACATTAGGAGTTCTCAGTTGCTCCATTTACTGCCTGTAAATCCTGTACAAATCTCCACTGATTAGGTTGATCTTTATCATATTCTTAATAGGAAAGCAGGAAAAAATAGTGTGTGCACTGGAGAAATGTCACATGGAACAAATAATCCTGCCTTCATGAGTGATTCAAAAACAGGAATAATACCCAGTAAGTCAATGTCTTCCCCAATTAATGGTATTGCTGCAAATGAGGCCTACAGTCAAATTTTGGGGCACCACTGGTTCCACCCTTTTAATCAGGCCTACATCATATTTACATTGAACCTAAAGTGTCAGGGCCTTCCTGTAGGGCTGGAATAGCTTCAGCTCCTTCTTATGACAACAATCAATGTGCTGTTGTAGAGAGTGGTATCAACTGAACAATTTTTTTTTTGTGTGCACAAGAGAAATTATTTTTTTTTATAAATACCCAATCATGAGCAATAGCATACGGATGCATTCTCTGTATCTTACCAATCAGCAAAATTTCTGCAGACACGTTCAAACATGTGACATTGCATGATTTTAACGGCACAAGTTCTGTACAGTTGTGTTTTGAACACAGCAAGCGTGTGATATTTTTTTCTACATTCAAACCCCTTTCTTAAAACCACTATGTGAAGTTCAGTGTAGAGAGCCAGGCTGCATGTATACAGTAAATAACTGCGTTACATTTAATACACAAAACCATCTGCAACTACATGTTTTTGTTGTTGTTTTGTAAAGCAAATGTCTTGTTGTGTGTTACGCCCCCCCTAAGGTGTCTAGGGGATTTGGGGAAGTAACAAAAAGTGATCGGTTCTGCAGCACACAATTCACACACTGGCAATTCACAAACCAACTCCACTCTCCTCCAGCAACCCATGGCACTCACTGGCAATTCACACACAGGCCTTGAGCTCTCCTCACTCAGGCCTTAAATACCCCCGCCTGATTGCAGAGTTGAGTCAGCTGCGCCAAAAGGGGAGGCACCCAAGGCTGGAGAGAGCAAACCACACCCAGTGGGCGGGAAAACCACAGTAGGTCTGGCTAGGGCCGTAACATTGTGTTTGTGCTTACCTGAAATGAAGGTCTGTTTGAGCTGTTAGATATTAGTAACAAACACTGAAAGCCTCTTTCCCTCTGTGTGAAGGTTGTGTGTTCTCAGTGCAGTCGGTGTTTAATCAGAGTTCTCTGACTGGAAAGAAATGCCCTCGATTTGAAAGTGTGTGTTGTACTAAATTAGCATGCAACAAGGGTTCAGACAACCAAATCTTGTTTATCACGTTAGTAAAATATTTAAATAATTCAATCAGAAATGACAGCGATGGATGAGACCACAACCATCCTCACCTACAGCCTCTTGGTGTCAGTTAGCTACACGCCTGCAAAATACTGTGACATTTTCTAGCAGATAGGATACAGTTTATATATTAACCCAAATAAAGTGTCTGGCCAGGACCTGTTATCAGAGGAACTTAAATATAGCATGTCTCTTGGGCTTTTAATGCAGGGCTGGAACTTCATTCTCATAAAGGATATTCCCTTTTTTAATGCTTTGATGATGGTGGTGTCATCAGTCTTCCATGCATTTTCTATTGAGTTGAGTTGTGGTTAATATAAAGACTATAGCTTTGAATGCACATCATTTTTCAAACTTACCAAACCATTCAGTGACTCAGTGAACTGTCATCGTTGAAGAGAGTACTCCCAGGACAGAAAGGCTTCATTTACTTACAGTAAAACTACATCGTTCGGAGACGAGTGCACTCCTGATGCTGAACCATCTGTTCATTTTTCTTTTTAATGAGGGATTTCTGAACTGCAACAATCCTTCACTCTTTAGTGTGATCATATCATACACTGAAATGATCCATAACCCGGGAAGCATTTGCACTATTTTAAAGGTTTTTCTTGCATAACTTGCACAAGGATGCGCAATGCAGAATTTCCTACCATACTGTCGAATCGCTTTCCTGATAAACAGACTAGCCAACTGTGAGTAAAAGGAAACCCTTTCCCTCATTCTCATGAGTGTAATTAGTCTTGCTCAATGGCTTCTTTGCTTATATTTTCATAGTTTTAACCAAATGGAAGTCACAGCTCTCTGTCAAGGTTGGCAGGAATGGGACTCAGACAGGCAAGAATAAATGAAAGGATGGGACGCTTCATACAGCCATTTCAACACTCGCAAGCTTCCGAAGTCGAAACACTGCTCTGAAGTGCGGTTCAAAACATTCACGTCATGTGGCCACTTAGCCACGAACGTGGGTAAGTGGGGTTTTGTGTGCGGTTCACCCCAGTTTCAAGAGGTGGTTTAGCTGCTGGTTCTAGGGGGGGTTTTTCTTTTGGTTATTTTGTTTTTGCAAACCAGGGACTTGTAATTACTGAATGAATGTTTTTGAGACTACTGCTTCTATTTGGTACAAGCAGGCACGCGTGTGTGTAATTCATTATTTTTGCTGTGGATTGTGAAAGTCAGTATAGGCTACCCATTCATTTAAACACCAAGATCCAAAGTGTAATTGAATAAATATTGGCTTCGAATGATTGCTGTCATATAGATGAGCACAGTGACTGCTGGCTGAGGGCCATTTACTTCTATCTTTAATTTCCCTGACAGAAGCCTCCCAAAGGGATTAATAACATTTTATCTACTCTAATCAGCAGAGACAAGGTGGCACGCTAAATTCTTTAAATTATCTCAATTAAAACTGCCCATGTTTCAAGGAGAAAAATAAAAGAGGCAGAACTTTTCAGCTCTAACTCCTGTATGGCAATCCTTTAGTGCCAAATATTGGCACTTTTCCAACTCCTCCGGTTTAAGAGAAATTAAATAAACATTGCACATCATAAAAGTCAGCAAAATCCACCAGAGTTTAATATTTACATCTACCCAGCGGTATTTTGAACACCTCTGTATGACCCTCCACTTGGTTTTCTCATCCACTTAATTTAAACTCTATTCACCCAATCAATGAAGACAAAGCGCACAGATTCAGTTTGCTGCAGTGTAATTTATTCTGTAGCAATCCTTGTCATGTCCTTGTCCTTGCATATTGATGCTTTTTTCAAAGCATAATAAAGCAGGCCAAAGGCAGAATGCTCTTTCTGAAACAAGTGGAGACCTTACTTTGATTAAAATACAGTTCTGCTCCAGGTAAACTAATGCCACTGTAAAATAATAACAGCCTTGAAATATAATAATCTTACCAACAATGTGTCAAGAATATTATTTTTACCCTTTCTATCCACCCATGTTAACAGCAGATATGCAGTGCAGAATCAGACTTGTATCAGTAATATATTTCTTGGCCTTGGGAGGGCACTCACATTTGAGATTTTGTGATATGGGATCTTTGTTGGCAGTCTGAGGCAACCTAAAACTGACGTGGCTTGGAATTATGATGACCAAAATGTTGTGCACAGTCAAAAACACACAAGAGCTGCTGCTGCTGTGAGCCACTTGCTCTGAAATATTTACTACACTATATTCATTTACAATACCGGATTCACTGCATGAAGACAGACACAAAATGCTCATCAGTATATTAAGTAAGACTGATGTTACAACTTGTATGTTGGAGATGTGATTGTTTCCCTTGATAGGAGAAGCTGCCCTTCTTGCAGCTCTGCAGTCAATTCATCTTGCAGGATTCTTGCTTCAGCTGTTCTATATTCAACTGCCCATCAACTTATAAATCTTTCAAGCACATTCACAGAATGCAAAAGAAATTAAAAAAAAAATCATTCAGATGTCAGAACATCCATGTGTTATCTCATTTTTCCCTGTTGGGGTTGAGGGGAGAGAGACAGGACGAAAGGCATGCTGTGGAAGAGAGCCAGAGATTAATAATAACTAATGATTAAATGCAGAGTGGGGTATAAACACATAAAGAGTGAAAAGAGGTGAATGAAGGAGAAAAGCAGAAACACTCAGAGCATCATGGGGGGCATCATGGGGACCCCCCCCCCCCCACAGCCCAGGCCCTAAGGCACAATACCAAGGGGTGGTTCAGGGGCCCCCGATTCCGAAAACCGAAAGCCCC
>VUQK01022467.1:0-27422 GCA_015106715.1 Bujurquina vittata | reverse complement strand
TGTGTGTGTGTGTGTGTGTGTGTGTGTGTGTGTAGGTGTGTGGGTGTGTGTGTGTGTTTGAGAGAGAGAGGCAGAGATGATGAATGATTGATCAGATGATCTGTGTTTGGCACACAAAGCAGCATTGAATAAATTGTTAACGCACTAATTCAACAGGATGACTGAGAAGTCCCTGGATGAATCCTTAAAACAACAAATGAGAGAGCAGAGATGATAAACGATTGCTCACTCGATCAGTCCTTCAGATGAAAGTAAATTGTAAAATTAATGCAAGTTGGCTGTGCTTACAAATGTATGCAAACTCAGTGCATTAGCATAATTAAATAGTAAACTTAGCAATAAACTTCATCTCTTGTTTAGTTTGATTGCTCAACACTTTAATTAATTTGCAGGGTGTCAAATAATGATGCTGGAGTCATGTGAAACAGAACGTTTTCAGGAATCTGTGCAGTCCTGTGAAAAAAAACAAGTACATCCTATGATTCAGCCGTTTGTGATACGAGCTTTAGCAGCAATAACTTGAAGTAATCGTCTGTGTGACTATCAGTCTCTCACATCATTGTAGAGGAATTTTGCACCACCTTTTGTTAAAACATTGCTTCAGTTCATTGAGGTTTGCGGGCACTTGTTCATGCACAGCTCTCTTAAGGTCCCACCACAGGGTATCAAATGTGTTGAGGTGTGGACTGGACCATTGCAATGCCCAGTTTCAGACAAGCTTTAGCTGGCGGATAGCCTCATATTTGACTTTAAAATACTTTGGTATACAGTACAGAGGAGTTCTTGGTCAACTCAATGTCTGCAAGGCGCCCAGGTCCTGTGTCTGCAAAGCAAGCCCAAATCATCACCCCTCTGCCACCATGCTTACAGTTGGTATGAGGTGTTTGTGCCACTGTTGAAGTCAACAATGATCTCCTTTATTTTTTCTGACATTCAGAACCAAGTTGTTAGTGTTGCATCAGTCCAACACCTCCTCTCTGTAGCCCGGTCATCACTGCCTCAGATGAAGTTCACTGCTGTTGTGTTGTAAACATACTTGTACAGTAATTAGTGGTGGAGTTGGCACAGCAGTGAGCCCTGAGGGAAGCTGGTGTTCAGGGAGATGGAGCAAACCCAAACAAATTGGGGTCTGTTGGTGAGGAAGTCTAGCAGCAGGTTACACATAGGGATGCTGAGACCTAGGGGAACCACTTTATCTGTGGAATAATGGTATTAAATGCTGAACTGAAATCCATGAACAGCATTTACGTGTGTGTGTTCTCCTCCAGATGTGCCAGGCTTAGACCTATTACAGAGTGGATAGCATCTTCTGTGGAGTGATTCAACTCACTTCAATCTATATAGCGCCAAGTCACAACAAACAGTTGCCTCAAAGCAAGCAAACTAAAATGGGTTGAAAGCAGGAGGGCGTCCTGTGCCCCCTTACCAGCCTCTCAAAGCACTTCATCATAATACAGGTGAGTGCTACAGGATGGAAATCATTAAGATGAGTGATTGTGGTGTTTTTTGGGCTCTGGAATGACAACAGGAGCCTTGAAATAAGATTGTACTTCAGTCTAGTTCAATGACATGTTGAAGATGTCTCTTAGAACCGGAGCTAATTGGTCAGCACATTCCTTGAGCACCTCCTGGTATTTTATTGGGATCCACTGCTTTCCCTATGTTCCCTCCTCTCAAGATCTTCCTAGACATCAACTGTTTGAAGATTGTCTGCTCCTCGGGATGTGGAACACTTTTCTTTACAGGTGTGTTGTTGAGTGCCTTGAACTTCAAATGTTTGTTGAGCTCAATTAGAAAGCTTATATTGTTCTCACGGGGTGAAGGAGTGGGTCTACAGTCCATTTTTGTCTGGTATTCATTTGTTCATGGTTGAGGTTTTGTATTCTTAGTTGCACTTTACTACTCATACAGAATGATTCAGGTGGGCGTTTGCTCTTCTGAGTGCCACCATGTCACTGGATTTAAAGGGGTCACTTTTTGCTTTGAGGGCTGCATGTACCTCTTTAGCCACCCACAGTTTTGTGTTGTATGATGATGTTCTTGGTAACAGCGACATCTTCCATGCACTTCTGAGTGTATGCAGACACGGGCTCGACATGCTCATTCACATACATACAAATGTATGTTGATCATCAGCTGCAGTTGCCTGCAACACGTCCCAGTCAGTACATTCAAAGCAGACTTACAATGCTTTCATGACTCCTGCAGGGCAGATCCTCGCTTGCTTCACAGTGGATTTTTCCTCTGAATAGCAAGAGCTTGTGTGTAGGAGCATCACAGAAAGACCCAAGGTGAGGACAGGGTGCTGCCTTAAAAGCTTCCTTTGTGTATGAATGGGTAGGTCCAGTGTGTTCTTTTTCCTGGTTGCAAAGTCTACATACTGATGGAAATGAGGGAGAACTGTTTTCATGCTGTACTGATTAAAGTCTCCTTACAATGAAAACACCATCTGGATAAGTATTTTGCAAGTCGCTGATGACAGCAGAGAGTGTTCAGGGCTGCATTGATATCTAGGGGGGAATACGCACAGCTGTAATGACAATAACAGTAAATTCCCTGGTCAGATTTGTGTATCAGTTCTTATTAGTGTAAATGCACACACTGCCACCCTGGGATTTACCAGTAAGACCATAGCTCCTGTCTGACTGGAATATGCATCTGGAATGGATGAATTTAGCCATTCATCTCCCATTTGGTTAAGTCTAGCTTCAGGTAGTCCAGTTTGTTCTCCAAGAAGCAGATGTAAGCGGTGTCCTGCATGGGTTAGCATTTAGTTTAGCTGTTAGCCCCCCTCGACTGCAATGCTGACACTTTACGTCACACCACGTCTGTGTACTCCCAAGCAGACAATTCTGGTAGGACACTCGACACTCGCTTCATGGGCCAATGTAGCAATCATAGCTGGTGTAGCAGGCTACACAGACCTTCCACAGTGGTTGCATCTACAGATCCTAACCTGTTGCTTTCGGGCAGTTCTACCAATGTTAATATTAATCTCTGTCTCTCTTCCACAGTATGTCTTTTGTCCTCTCTCTCTCCCCTCAGCCCTAACTGGTTGCAGCAGATGACTGCCCCTCCCTGAGCCTGGGTCTGCCAGAGGTTTCTTCCTGTTTAAAGGGAGTTTTTCCCTCCCACTGTTGCCAAGTGCTTGCTCATGGGGGGTCGTTTTTCTCTGTAATTATTGTAGGGTCTTTAAAAGCACCTTGAGGTGACTGTTGTGATTTGGCACTATGTAAAATATCTTAGTTTGGCTTTACCATGCTGAAAATTTGCTGCCCAACTATGGAGTCTAAGGGGATTATTAGCCATTAAATGTCCATCACTATCGAGAGCTAGTGCAGATGCAGCCAAACGGGGTGCTAACTGAGGCCCGTAGAGTCTGAGATGTAGTTGTTTTGTGTTTTTTGCTGTTTCTATGAGCACTGCCCAATCTCACTTTGGGGTGAATTTTCTGGGGCATCCACTCCTGGGAAGATTGTGGCATTGTGTTAACCCACTTCTAAATACTCCAGACCAGGAAACTGCCCAAACTTCTGCTTTTACAGAGGTGCTCACACTTGCTGATGACCAGTTAGTCAAGTTTAAATCAGCCTCTTAAATGCTATGGAAGCAGTAAGGTTGTACTTAGTTTTTCAGCATCTACTGTTGTGAAAAAGGCCAATTTTAACCCCAAACATTAATGTTCTCCTAAACCCGGCTAAGTGGATTTGTGAGTTAGCTCTTCAAAAACAGGACCACTAACTTACAGTGTACTGCTGCAACAGCTGCATGGAGGCACAGTAGCCGAAGAACACCTTCAGCATGAGACGACAACAACATCTGACTACAAAGCAGTATCTGACGCCCTGTGATGAGATTAAATAATAATAAGGACAAGATGAATTTATTATAGCTTAGTTTAGCTGACCTAAAAATCTGTATGTGCTCCACTCAGTGTTTAGCTATAGGAACGTTGTTTTAACATGTTAACAATGTCAAACATAAACACTGCCCAAAATTCATTAATCACTAAATAGGCTCGTTGATGGTGGCCACAAACCACTTACAGCAAAGTCTAAATGTGTATTAACTAAAATAACAGTTACAAAACTACTAAATTAATAATTTAACTATAAGCTGTCCCCTGAGTCTTTGCACTGCTGGTGTTGAACTGTCCATACTCGGAAAAAACAATGGGGAAAATGAAAGAAATGCCTTAAGCCTGCAATCTTTCTAGAGACCAGCATGTGGTAACTCTTCTAGATGATATTGTACTGTATGAGAAAATGGACCTCTACTTCCTTGAGGTATGACCTAAGTAAACACTTTCCTGATGAGATTAAGGCTTGAGTTGATAGTTTCAGGTCATACTGAATGCAGTGTGGTGCTCACTTTGTTAATCACTGCCTCCATTTAGAGGAAACTCCGTGATAAAATAATAAAACATCCAGGCTGCGTCTACACTGTGACGATGTCCGCTGGGTTCTCAGTCAGATCCGCCACTCGCTCGAGATGTCGATGGCCATAGTGGTAAACATGACTTTAGCAAGTCCACCTCTGGATTCTTGAGTGCTGCTATTCATACAGCCACTTGACAAGAACAGCATGCATGCTGGGATCATTAGTAAAGTGAATTGATGATGAATCATCCTCTTAAATGAGTCAATAACAGCCTAATTTGTTTTCAGTGGAGTTTACGTAAGAGCAGTTCACATCCTGGTTTCAACTGTAAAAAAGAAAAACTAAATAAATTGGAAAGGATTATGTTCACCAAAACTACTGACGTGAGCACAGAGAAGGCTTTTGTACAAAATACAAACCCCCAGAAACTGACTTCAAATAAGCAAATGGATGGATGACATTATATTGAGAGGAAATAGAGTTAAAAGTTAAATGAATGATTAAGATATTACAGAGTTTGGTTGGTGGTCTTTAAACATGTTAATGTGTGTGTGGGGGGGGATTGTGTCTGTAGTCTTCATTAAATCCTAGTTGTTGTCATTTAAAGAAACAGCAACACAAATCCTAAAACAAACAAAAGTGTCTGAATTTTTACTGACTTCATTCCAGCTTTAGTGATTCCATTAAAAGACAACAGGTTTGCTTGTTCTGGAGATGCAGCTCACAGTTTTCAGCTTTGTGCTTGGGAGGTGCTGGATCCTCCCACAGCTTCTGTATGAGGAGTGATTGATGCCAGGGATGGAGTGGCACTCGAGACACACCTGCCGCTGAGTGCTGATTCTCACCTCAACCACACGTCTACTTCACTCATAAATAATTCTTGTTTCCCTTTTCTCGTTGGCTGTCTAAATTAGCTCTGATAGACTTTAAGCTAAAAGGAGGTCAGAGCACAGCTGAACTAGGGTCAGTGGGCTTGATATGAAAACAATTAATTAAATGTTACCCTGGGCCCATAAATGCTCTTCTCAGCCCTGCAGTAATGTGACTTACTCAAGTACATTAACTGCTTTTAACAGCAAAAACAAAGTTAAAGTTGTGAGTCCTAATAGAAACCAGTCACTTGGGAAATGTTTTAATTTCTAGGGGGAAAAAGCAGGTGAGTTTGGGCTTTAGTTGATCTGTATTCATGAGCTAATTCACCAGAGGTAAACTCAGGACAGGAAGTTGGTTTTGAAAATGGTGCAGAAGCCTGGTTTAAGTAATCAGTCTGAAGACCTGTTTTGCTTCCACAGTTTCTAGATGAACAGCAGTCCAGCATTCATGCCTGGGGTGACAATGAGTCTCACATTACTGCCAGCATCTCGAACACTGTCATGCATTTTGATTGGCTCTAGTTCACTGCAGGACTGCCACTATTCAAAAGGCTGGCTTTTACCCAGTGGATCTGAAGAAATGTAATATGATGTAAACTACAGCAAAGACTGCGAACGTACTTGTAGCTTTGTGCCAGTTGTTTTTGCAGTTTTACATGGAGAAAAATATGATGTGATGGGGCTCAGTCCACGAGAGTCTGTCTCAGATACTGCCACTGCTACTGGAACTCAAAGGGGATTACCATACAGAGCTGCAGCTGAAATAGCATTTCCATGTTGGGCAGAGGAGGGGGGTACAGGAAGGCTGTTGCACTGCAACACAATAAAGCTACTTTATGTTTACTGCCCTGGACATGATGCATGCCAGCTGTGACATCACCACAGCCTTGTCACCTTTTATACTGGCACTTCAGGGCAGGCCAGACTTGGTGCAGTCTTCTCTAGTGATGTGGCCACCTCCGCATCAGTGCTGGTATAAGAATAGAAGATGTCAAACCGGGAGTTTTCTCCTGGAAGTCTCATCCTTTTAGACTCTTTATATTCATGGGATCTCTGAGCTCCTGTATTGCTACATGATTGAAATGGCAGAAAAAACACAATCGTATACTCGTGTCCACACCAGCTGAGCTCCACTAACTGGTTTGCAAAAGCAGAGAGGTGCACGACAAGCTGATGTGACCGCACCGCTGTTCACGAGGACGACAAAGGCGAACATAAACTTCAGCTTCTTTGTAGCTAGCAATGGAGTTTTTGTATCTATTTTGTTTTTATTTGTTACCCAGCCCCAGAGGGGGAATGGGGTATTGTTTTGCGTTTGTTTGTTTGTTTGTGTCTGTATTTAAGGCTCACACAGACTTATTTTTCCATAGAAACACACACCAGAAAATCTACTTCCAATAGAAAAGCTCGGGATGACACCATCAAACAACAGCGACTGTGACTATTTACTGAATGCCAAAGTGTGCTTAATGGCTCTAATAAAATCCTGGCTTGTGATTTGTGTCACACACTGTATGGTATCACAGGGAAACATGTCGCATTGTGCAATGAATACCTGGTGAGTTTCAGCACTGACATAGAAGCAACAGCTCCATCTGTGCTGCTCTTACATTTTGGAAATGCAGGGAAATTGTAAAGAAGCCTGGCCACGGCTCTGACACGACTGTGCATCGAAAAGCCACAAGTTGCAGCAACAGTGACTGTGAGAATATGACCACCACAGTCTGTCTTTGGTTTCAAGAATCATGGACACAGCCAAGCGCTTAGCCACGGCCAGCACACACTCCAATCTGACCACCCATCTGGCCACCCTACATATCCAGTGATATTGGAGGCTACATACATACCCTTGTACATTCAGTATTTGCTATTTTCTAGCAGAACCTTTTCTTTACCACCATGTTTCCCACATGGACAGATTTTACCACCACAAACACCCACTCAAATCATAATTGCTTTAAGAACTTAAATGGAAATGTAAAAAGAATAACTTCATCTTGACTTACAGAAGGGGACATGAGAAAATTATGATAATCAGTTTGTTTTTGTCAACACTTTATTGCATGCAATCAAACACTTACTGCATTCCTTTGATTTCATTTAGATTTTTTTTTCTTTGTACCTTTTGTGTTGGTTGCTCAATTGTGTTTTTTCAAACGTATTTTTTTCCGGATCTGCTGTAAGTCCAAGGGCTGAATTTTAAACTACAGCAGTGGCAAAGTGCAAAGTTTGCATTGACTCTAGGCGACACCTGACCTCCCTAAGATACTCCACACACACACTTAGAAGTGGCACGCATAACTCTGTTTGAACAAACTCAGTGTCAGCAATGAAAGCCACTCAATGAAAAATGAAGAGGAGAGGAGAGAAAGACTAAATGCTGCTATAGTCTGGGCTGAACTGTGAAGGAGACACAACTGAATGATGCAACTTCCACCAGCATCACATTGTTTCTTTTGTTTTTCTCATCATTTCGTAGGCGCTTTCTTGTTGTTGGTGATGTTAAACGCAGGTTGTGGGAGCCCCCTGTTTTTGATTGCACAGAGAGCCCTGATGTACTTGACCATTTGACAGTGACACAGCTTTGAGATGGAGACATCATGGTACAGCGTTGGCACTGCGTTAGCAGCTTCGGATGTCCGTCTACCTGCAGAGAGCGCCTGTTGTCAAATGGGGCAGTGTCAAAAATATGTGGTACAAAGCGGTCTTGTGTGTGCTGTGTGACTCTTGCTTATGAAAAGTGTCCACTGCAGCCACTGTCTGTACTTTTCATACTGAACTTTTTTGTCTTTTATTTATTTTGCGCTTCTCCTGTTCATGGTGAACTCTGCATCGCTCTCTGCCCTGTTCTGGACCATTTGTCAACCAATCAGCATTCCAATGAGGCTTGCATCATCCATGTCGAGCAACGTGCAGTTGGGATTTTGGAGGACTGCACGGGAAAACCTAGCACCCTCTGCTAAATGCAAAAAAGTGTTGGCTGCAAAAGGGCACTTGCCTATGCTGCTGTTGTGCAAATTTAGGCTTTTATGTGCACTTGGAGGGGTTCTAGTCAGCTGTGTGCAAATAGGTTTCCTGTATGTCTTGACTGTTGTGTCTAAATAGACCTTAAAGTCACAAAACATTCTTTTGAATGGTTTGAGCCTGATGTGTGTTTATTTTTGCCTGCTGTGTGCAGCAGGGTCTGGTAGTTGTAAGACTGGCATATTTTGTAGAGTTACATTATAATGTGACAAGGAAAATGGAATATTATTTAAAACTTTACACTTTGTATACCTTACAAACACACACACACACACACACACACACACAGAGAGATTGTGAAGGTATCTTTACAGATCTTTCGCCTTAGTTGTTTTAATTCTGTGCAGCTACTGCAGTTAATCAAATGATGCCCTCAGTCAGTGCTCTCCTTGTCTGGATAGTGAACCCAGAGCCTGAGTCTCCTGGAGGTTTGACTATCCTTCCTGGTCCAGCCACAACCCTGCAGATTTCAGACTGGCTGAAATGTATCTTCCAATAGAAAAGCCTGGAATCGTCTCAGCGAGCCAACATGCTCCTCCTGCTTCCTCCCCCTCCTCCTCTGCGTGGCACTGATCACCCCTCATACAGAGGCAGCGCTGCCCTCTGCACGCCGCTCCTGCCAGCGTAGAACCAGGCGGATGTACCGATGGCTCGTACTGTATTTCTGGTGACTTTCACATAATGTTATTGTGTGTTGCGGGCTGTTTGCCACCATCCGGCCACTTGCCTTGCACCCGGCCGTCTGCATGATCGGACTGGCTGGAGGTAGATGTGTGAAAGCAGCGGATCCGTGCGCGCCGGGTTGGTGCAGGCGGCGAAGGCGCTCTGAAAACCTCCATCTCTGCCCGAGTGAGAGTCGACTGGTAAGTTGAGTTTCGCATCTGACGGAGGCAGTTTATTGGCATCATGAGGACCTCACATAAGATGCGTGCTTATGCAGGCTCACCGAAAGCGTTAATTTATTCTAAAAACGCCTTTTCCAGCCAGGTTTACCTCCAGCTTTTAGTTTTGTGACGGAAGCTGAGAGTGAAGCCGGAGACGCGAGCGCGCCTGCCTGGAAAGCAAACCTGTCGCGGACACTTCCATAAGGCATTTTCTACTTATTAAATATTATCTATTTCCGACAGGCTAACTTGTCAACGCACGCACGTCTCGCGTCACGCGCGCGCGCACGGTCCGCGCGTGCGCAGAGGAGCGCTCCTCATTCACGGTTTGGCGGTGAATTATTCAAGTTGTGGAGTCATTCACTTCAAACGGCACATTTCCACACTCACAAGCGAAATTAACGAGAGACAGCTAATGATAAAAGTTTTAATTATTAATTTATCCGCCTCTTAGGCTCCCAGCTGATACATTTGTGTGTGAAATGTCATAAAATACTGAATAAAAGTTTTTTTTTTTTAATCTTTAAACATATAATGATTTCTAGTTTACTGTCAAAGGTGTTAAAGAAGAGCAAGAAAATCTCAAATTTAAGAAGCTAAAATTTGTGAATTTCTGGAGATTTAGTTTGAAAAAACAGGATGGGAAGCCTTGCTGGTTAATTTTCAAGGTATAATTTAGGCAGTGTCGGAAATTTACAGCTTGTGGCACCAATTAAAGATAACAAAATGTTAAAGTCTGTGTCAGCCTGTCATTGTTTTTCCATTGTATAAAAGTGGAGCCAGTCCATTTATCTGTCTCATGTGTCTGCTGCAGTGATGAGTGGCGTAACAGCCACTATAAACGTTTCCTTAAAAGACAAATTTGTGGAAAATGTCTCAAAGGAAAGGGAGGAGGCATCTAATCCCTTGCTACACGACATGTGACCATCTCGGGCCCTCGTGTTTTGCCTGTTGGTGCGACATGTTGAGGTGTGACATTGTGGACCTGGGTGTTGCTCCTTCAGCACCAGGAAGGTGCCAGAGTCCAACTCTCATGTGGAATTTTCCCCCTCTGCTTCTAAACTTTCCATCCTCTGAGCCCTCAGTAGCTATTGTGTGTATTGTTTGTGCACCCAGCTGCCTGGAGACATTTGAGAAGCCGTGTTCTTGCCTGGCCAAAAAGACCATCCCTGTCATTGCTGCTCATTCTCCCCTGATCATTATGGAGTCTGTGCAGAGCCACTTTCAGGCATCACTCAGCCTGAGCAGACTGCCTTTTATTGAGAAATCACAACCATCTCCAGTTATTTCACTCATCTCATTATGTGGTGTGAGGGAGTGTCGGTCCGGAAGTTCGCTCGTTAATATTGTGAGGGCGAGGTCACCGTCGGGCCAGCTGCTCTAGTTTTCCTGCAGGTGGGTCACGTTTCCAATTTGTGTTAGCGGAGGTGGAACCAGACCCCTGAGGAATCTCCCCAGCGAGAGAGCAGCGTCACAAGATTTGTGAGGTGACACCAACTGTTGACAGATCCATCTGAGTGATTGAAGGGTGGGTGGGGAGGCATGTTTCTGAAACATCACAGAGATCAGAAGACAAAACCTTTGGTTTGAGGAGAATAACTAATGGGGTTTTTTGAGATTTTCTTTTTCCACAAATCAGTTATGAGAATTTAATGACCTAAAACGTGATGAGTCATGATCATATGAGACACCATCAAAATACTTGTATTCTGATGAGAAGTTAAAAAATAGGATTGGTTCCAATATGGATTCATTATTATTGTTAATTGGCATAGAATAATTATCACAAAGGATGTGGTAGAATTGACTGTTATCTCAATGAGGCATTAATAAACTATCCTAAATTGTGTCTTTTGCTAATTGCATAGTTCAGCCCTAATTTTAGGTTAAAATTTACCTGAGTGAAAGTCAGGATGCTGAACTTTGAATACTGCTGAGCCTCTTTGGAGGATGAACACTCAGAGTAAATTTGACTGACAGTGAGCTGCTGCATTTCCAACATACAGTAGAATTTTCAGTGACAACAGCCTGTGCATAATTCTCCCTCCTCCGCTCCTGCCCTGCCAGGGGTATAAATAACCATGTGGATGAAGCAAATCTCAGCAAAGCCCAGTGCTGTGGTTCATCAGCACTTTGGAGAGGGCCTGGGCTTATTCGGTTGTCTTATTTTCATCCATTTCCTGTCGATGTAGCTGCTACTGTTGTACCGTCAGTCACTTGGTTGCCCAGCAACTCAGTTTGTGTTATCTTTGTCTGTGAATTATTGCATCAGCTGTGCAATACAGAGACTCGAGACAAGGCATCTACTCATAGGTCAGGCTTTGCTTTTGTTGTAAAGCTGCCACTGGAGTGGTCACGGTGCGGCTGTTGGAGACAAAGTTAGAAAACACCAAAGCCAGTCAGAGTAAGGTGGGTGGCATTAAGGACTGGGATAGTGGAGAGTCCTCTCGCTCTTCAAGATCAGCTAATCAGCCCTTCCTGTTTCATCTTTCCCCACCAGTCGGGTGACCACGTCACCACTGTGGTGGTCCACAAGATTATTCAGCTTCCTCTCAAATATGTTTCTTGTTTCACAAACTGTGGGACAACTAAGCTAGAACCTGTAGCAGGTGGAAGACGGGTTTATGTGCTGCTATACAGAGAAAAAATCAGTTCAATTAAGGTTTATTTATATAGTGTAAATCACTACAACAGTTGCTTCAAGTTGCTTTACTGTATGCTGTAAGGTAAAGAGTATTCTGGAGAAAACCCCATCAATCAAATGACCCTGTATGAGCAATGGTGGGAAGTAAAAACTCCCTTTTAAAAGGAAGGATATGGAACAAAATGCAGACTAAGGGAGAGAGAAAGCAAAAATGTAATTACATGCTGCAGTGGCATATAAACACATGGGGTGTGAAAAGAGATGAGTGGAGAAGAAGTGCTCAGTGCATCCCAATGCATCCCACAGCAGTCTGACCCTGTAACAACATAACTAAGGGAGGGTTCAGGGTTACCTGATCCAGCCCTAACTATGAGCCTGATTAAAAAGGGAAGTTTTAAGCCTAATCTTAAAAATAGAGAGGGTGTCTGCCTCCTGAACCCAAACTGGGAGCTGGTTCCACAGGAGAGGGGCCTGAAAGCCAAAAGCTCTGCCTCCCATTCTACTCTTAGAAACTCTAGGAACCACAAGTAATGGAGAATGATTTTAAATTAAATTCTGGATTTAACAGGGAACCAATGAAGAGAAGCCAATATGGGAGAAATATGCTCTCTCTTTCTAGTCCCTGTCAGTACTCTAGCTGCAGCATTTTGGATCAACTGAAGACTTTTCAGGGAGCTTTTAGGGCAGCCTGATAATAATGAATTACAATAATCCAGCCTAGAAGCAATGAATAAATAAACTAGTTTTTCTGAGATGGGATTTTTTCTAATTTTAGAGATATTGAAAGAAAGCAGTCCTACATATTTGTTTAAAGTTCACATTGAAGGACATATCCTAGTCAAAGATGATTCCAAGGTTCCTCACAGTATGTAGGCCAAGCTAATGCCATCCAGAGTAAGTATCTGGTTAGATAGGGCCAAATATAATAACCTTAGTTTTGTCTGCATTTAGAAGAAAAATGGAGGTCATCCAGGCCTTTATGTCTTTAAGACATGCCTGTAGTTTAACTAATTGATTTGTGTCATCTGGGTTCATGGATAGATAAAGCTGGGTATCATCTTCATAGAAATGAAAATCTATGCAGTATTTTCTCATAATATTGCCTAAGGGCATAATGCATAATGTAAAAAAGTACTGATCCCAGCGCAGAACCCTGTGGAACTCCGACTGACCTAATTAACGATTTTAAAATGAATGGTTCCATCCTTTTACATAAAAACAGACTCTAATTCTATGGAAAGCACTGCTGGTGTGGTGGAAATTTGGTAGTCCATACAAATGCCACTGAAATTCTACTAGTCTTAATGCAAAGTGTGATATCAAAATATAAATCCATATGTTTCAACATAAACTTTGGTATAAAATAAGCTGCTGCACAAACAATGTTATATTTGAACAAACTGTTTTTATCCCCCCTTCATTAAGAAGTCTCTATTATTATCCCGGATTTTGTTTGCCAACAACTTCCTCATATAAAAACTGTGGTGTGGAGATTTTTTTTGTTTTGTTGCCACAAGTTGAAGTGGGCATATTGCTTTACAGTAATTCAGCATGTTGTACTTCTTGTCTAGTATCTCCAGTACCTACAGCAGCTACTAGAAAAAAAGAGAGAAAAAATAGTTTTGCCAAGTTAACAGTTTTTTTGCATCAACTTACCAACTTATTAGTTCTCCTGACATCCCTAATGGGAATGTCATTGTCTTTTTGCTGCAGCTCAATAAATGACAAGAATGTATGGGATTTCCAAAGCTATACAAGCATGCAACTTGTTATTATGCAATGTTCAGGCTGCACACTGTCAGAATGTTCAGATATAAAGCCATAACATCAGATTGCAGGCTTTCACATGGAAACATGAATGGATATGGACAATGTTGTGGTTTGCATTCAGACATGCTTTAAAAAACAAAAGAAAATAAGACAAGGTCAGTGGAAGTTATTCTGAGGATTATTCGATTTATGGAAAGAGTCAGGAGAAGTTAGTTGTGAAAAGCACAAAATTAAGGCATAGCATAAAATCCTCAAAATTTAGCTCTTACCCAGCATATGAGGAGTTCTATTTTCTATAGCAAGATCAGATAAGAAACGCATGGCTTTGGTGGGTTAACTGCCATTCATATCAGTAAACAGTCAACAGATATCGTCCCTGCTGGTCCTGTTTATTAGAACAAAGAAACAAATCCTAAAAGTTGTTCTTCCTGGATAAGAAGCACAATTTCTCATGGAAAGCCCACTCATTTTTTGATGGAAACTAAAATATGACTCATTGATGTATCTTTATATGGTTTAAGCAGTCTTGACAGTGCAAAACAGATTTTTGGTGGGCGTGGCCTGAAGTTCAGTGACCACACCCTCTTATCTTACTTTGAGGACCATTTTTTTTAATCTGCTGAGGGTACCCATAATTCAGTTGGATGGTTTGTAATACCCATCCACTGCTGATTAAGTGACAATAAAGAAATCTGTGGGATCTTTAAGAAGATGTGAGATACTGACCTCCTTACAGGACCAAGCGAAACCAGGTGGTGCTGCTGCAGATCTGCATAAATGTCCCAGAATTTATTTATTTTATGTCAGTTGCATAGATATCCTATATGGCTTATCAGCTGCAATTGCCAAAGCCATGAGATCTTCAATCGAATTCAAGATAATCAGGGATAAAGCTGCTTTAGTACTCAGGCTCCCCAAAAAGTGGGTGTCGCCCACTCAGCACAGAGGCGGTTAATCCGAAAATGAAGCACAATCATCAACACCATTATCATGCAATATAATCAGATTTGGAGATGGTGATTTTCCAAACATGTGCTGATCTTATCTGGAGTTGCTCTTAAGCTGTTTAAGAGATATTGATTTCATTAGGTCTGCACTGGTTACAGTTTTTTAAGCTTTTTGACGTGGAAATGAGCAGCAAATGTTCAAATTAGCAGCCACACAAAAAACACATTGTCAGTTCACAACCTAAATGCTGCTCCTCACTGATCATTACACAGGGTAGTGCACCTGACTTTGAGGTACAACATCAATTTTTCCTCCAGAAAAATGACACTAAAGGGCTATGAAGAGTCGCTAAATCTGGCATTAACGTGGCTACGGTGAGGTGAGCTGAAGAGTGAAGATAACTCATTCAGGTGACTCAAATGTCTATTTCAGAAATCTTTATTGTTCTGTAGTACAGAAGAGAAAAAGGGCAACCACATCACCCAAGTGTTGAAGCCTGTCCTGTTGCCGGGAGTATTTATAGTACTCCTCCTTCCAGATTAAATGAAATGTACTCTTTCACCTGCCTAACCTCAAAGCTTTACAGCTCATCATGCCGTAGGTGACGTCTTTGAGACCTGCCCAGCTCTAAAAATCCTGTTTTATGCATATTTTAGTATAAAAATATTGATTCAAGTTTAACATCCATGTTAACTAAAGGATGCATCACTCATTACTAACTGATTAAACCGAGAAGACCTCATTAACAAGCAGAAAATGTCTCAAATGAAGTGATTGCATGATTAACAAAAACATAAGTTGTGGCTCATTATGTGGCTGCAGTTGGTGTGTGGTATTTTTCTAATCATTTCAAAAAATAATTTTCATTATCAGTTAATCAGCTGTATTTATGAAGAAATTATTCTTCCCCCTAAAAAAGAGAGAAAAAGAAACCCACAAACTTATTAATTTGTCGTCAAAGAAGGTGAGGTAAATTACTGTAGTACTTATTATGCACTCGATGCTCCTTCTTGGAAAGTTGTTCACACTCTGGTGTTCCTGTGGCCTCCTCCTGATGTAGTCGTGGGATTTCACTGCTTCACAATGAGAAACATTTGTTGTCTCATTACTCGTGGTGACGGCGTGGAGGAAAGTGGATTAACTTGCAACAGCAGCACATTTATGACAATCATTTCTGAAGCAAAGTCCATGGCGGATGGCCACCAGGAGGGAGAGCATTTCATTCCTTATTTTTCTTTCTTTCTTTTAAAAGGAAACGGGCCATGCTGAGATATCAAAGCTGTGAGCGATAGAAGGAAAGGGTTTTCTCGCCCTTGGGGAGATTAGAGCTGTTCTATGACCAACCGATTTTTATACAAGCTTTAGGCAATAAAATGATTAAGAAAAAAACGTTGAAATACAATCTTGCAGGCAGAGAGAAACTTGTAGGGAAAAATAAAAGATATAACTGATGTTATTTTTATAATGGGTTTTAAAGTGGTCCTTTTTATTTTTATTTCTAGCTCCATATTTTTTATTCTTTGGCTTTCCAGAGTCAACTAAAGGTTCAAAATATGCTGCTCAAAAAATACTCTTAAATCACACATCAGCTCTCGATGAATGAAATATTCAAGTAGGTTGGACTCAAAATTACACCAAAAATCAAGGTTCTGATTATTATTTTTTTATGCTCTCCCTTTGTGCAGCTACTCGGCTCATCCTCTGCCTGAAACAAGCTGTTTGAATTCCTTACCCTTTAACCCTCATCCTACAATACAGTTAACATTTACAGAGCACCAACTGAGGTCCTGGAATGATTTACTATAAGAAGCTCTTGTAATAGAAAAAAATATAATGATATTAATAATAGCAAAATTTATTTCTTGGTAAAGCATTATTAGATATATAATTAGCGTCATCTAAAGAAAAAAAGGTTATTCGTATTATTACTTTGCATATTTTGTAAAATAAAATCTATGCCTTTCTTGCAGCTTGCAGCTTTTATCCCAAGTAAATTCCCATTAGTACCCAATAGCGTATTTACCAGCCTGCAACTCTGGTATCACTTAGATTTCAGTAATTTCAAGTACAAATTATTTGTGTTGTATTTATATGGCAAAAGCAGTCAAAATCAAAACCAACTGGTATAAAATAATTGAAATAAACAAACAACCAGACACCCCAAAGATGCAATCTCTCCAGTGTGTCCTGCATCTGCCTCAAGCTTCCTCCCAGTAGGACATGCTTGAAACACCTCACCTGGGAGGCGTCCTCGTTAGATGTCTGAACCACCTCAACTGGCTTCTTTTGATGTGGAGGAATCCCAGCTCCACCCTTTAGTTCCTCACAAATGGCTGAAGTCCTCACCCTGTCTCTAAGGCTGAACCCAACCACACTCCAGAGGAAGCTCAATTGTGCTGCTTGGTTCGCTCATCTCAGTCTTTCTGTCACTACCAACAACTTGTGGCCACAGGTGAGGGTAGGAAAGTGCAGATCGACCTGTAACCGCTCTTCACCACAACAGACTGCTTCAGCATCTGCGACACTGCTGCACCAATCTGTCTGTCATTTTCCCGCTCCATTGTCCCCTCACTTGTCAGCAAGGCCCAAAGATAGTGGAAGTCATTCCTGACCTGGAGTGAGCACTCCACTCTTTCCTGGCTGAAAACCAGAGATGCTGATTCTCATCCCAGCCGCTTCACACTCGTCTGCAAACGACCCCTGTGCAAGCTGAAGTTCATGACTTGATGAAACCAAAAGAAGGTTGGCATAACATAATGTAGAAAGCAAAGACGTATATACCTCTGGGATCTACATGCAAACAGAAGGTTTAAACAGCAAGAGGGCGGGGCTTCTGTGCTCACTATCAGAACTTGTGGACCACAGGTGACCACATTAAAACCTTTATTATCATACAGAGACTAGAGTAGGAAAAAAAATTAAACCCAGATTTTGGCTCACATGGATTATCTGTACATATGATGAGCTCTTTAACTGAACAAGAGTCTCTAGTGTTGTAATAATATGACAAAGTATGGAAAAGCATAACAAAACAGTACTTTTACTTTTCCTTGCATTAAAATAAAGCATCCACTCATCAAAGGTTGTGATCAGTTGAACCAAAAACTAATTACAGGGTGGCAAAATTATCCAGTAGGGAAAAAAATAAGTTGTCTAAATAAATAATGTCTAGCAGGAATCTTTACTCATCATAATAGTTAAATAATATGACCCCCCCTTGGGTTTACCTCGTGACCCTTTTGTGCACTGAAAAGCTGTAATCACAATTTAATTGTACTTTCAGCACTTGTGTTTTTGATTATAATTTAATTAATAGGAAGAATCTGCGGGCGACGGCACACAGCAGTGTTTTTAGCCACGTGTCCTGTTAACCAGACTGCAACTAGAAATGAAGGGGAAAGACCTGCTGGTCCAGACTGGTGCACGATGTGTGGATGACGCACGACAAGTGCAACAGTGTGTGAAGCAGAGCCTGGAGCTGTGGGTTCGCCACTGATGGCTAAGCATTGCCACAGGTGGATATTTCATATGCATGCATAGAGTGCATAGATATATGTCAGAGTTAGAGTTACCATAATAATGTTAGAGTTGCCATAATAAAAGAGAGTAGAGGTCATTTAGGTGGTACTTTTAGGATAAAAGAAAATGAAATTAGGATGATAAACGGTGGCAAATTGTGTGTTTAAATGAAGTTTGATATGATCATTCGGTGTATATTTGATTCGTTTCCATCCTGCTGCTTGGTGCAATCTAGAAATGACAATAACGGCCGCAAGAGCCAGAGAGACGAGATCTAATCTGTATGTGGGAGCCGTGGATGGATGAACATGAGATGAGGTGAGTGTGTGCCTGCAGGGCGTCTGCGCTCACATGGCAGAGCGAGGCGCGTCTCAGCGTGCGGCCATTCGACCTGAATCTTGAGACACGTACAGCAGAGTGAACGGCCTCCGTAGGGCTGAGGATTCTTGAAAACCCTTCCAGGCTCACACGATTGTGTTTTTTTAAATGAGCTTAAACTATTGTGACTGTTAACAGCGTTTTGTTTGTTTGTTTATTTGCGTTTTTAAAGTTTGAAGACGCACTCATGACATTTCCTTTTTTAATTTTATCAAAAACAATTCCTGGAGTCGCAGCATTCTGCCCTCCAAAAGAAAGATCTTTTTTTGTAGTTTTCAAAGAGCAGTGATGTTACTCATCCTTGAGGTGTTTTTATGTTTGTCAGCCTGCACTGAAATAGAAAAATGTTTAATTTAGATAAAAGCTAAGTCGTCTTTTGTATTTCAGGAGCTGTCTGGCTGGTTCTGCTGCACAACTATGACTCTGAGCTCATGAAGCTTTTGTAAAGGAAGAAAAAAAAATACATCCCTGTTAAAGCCCACTTGTTTCCTCAATGGCGTCCCGCAGTCAAGGCTTCTTCCATCATCATCATCACCACCACCACCATCGCAACTCCATGGTACCTGCGACGGTGCCGAGGCTGCTGCCCGAGAATGGCAGCCTGCTGGGAGGCATCGCACAAATCACCCCCAACCTCTTCCTCAGCAGAGGAAACGTGGCTTCCAACCGTAGCCTGCTGCTGTCTAAAGGCATCACCTGTGTGGTCAACGCCACCATCGAACTCCCCAACTTTAACTGGCCTCACATGGAGTATGTGAAGGTCCCACTGGCAGATATGCCCCACTCCCCCATCTCCTTGTACTTCGACAGCGTGGCCGATAAGATCCACAGTGTGGGACGTAAACGAGGGGCGGTGCTGGTGCACTGTGCAGCAGGAGTGAGTCGCTCTGCCTCTCTGTGCCTGGCGTATCTCATGAAATATCACCGTGTCTCTCTGGCCGAGGCCCACGCCTGGGTCAAAGCCCGCCGCCCCGTCATCAGGCCCAACGGCGGTTTCTGGCGCCAGCTAATCGAGTACGAGAGGAAGCTGTTTGGTAGAAACTCTGTTAAGATGGTGCAGACGCCCTACGGGGTCATACCGGATGTTTACGAGAGGGACCGCAGGAGCCTCGCTCCGTACTGGGGTCTGTGAGAGAGGCAGTGCCAACTGCTCAGTGAAGGATTGAGGATGGAAATGGATTCCTTTTGCCCTTTTGGACTGGAGGTTCCTACCTGCTCTGGACAGAGAAAGTGGAGACACACAAGTGTGCGTGTGTGTGTGAAGCTTAATTAATGAACAGTGGTGCTTTTGGAAAGAAGGAGTTTAATCAAACACTGGCTGTTGATGGTGCTGCTGCTGATCCAACCAATTTTCTCCATTTTAGTCTTCAAGTGGGAGAAAGACGACTTAAAGCCCAGAATCCTGCGGACCAGAGGATCGGCTAGGACCACAGTGATGTCAGACACCAAAACAAGATAAAACTTTGAGTTGAAGTCAGTGCCGACCTTCTACTGGTCTGTCTTTCCAGTCCCAGTGGTTGATGAGCGAGGAGGTGTTCAAAGTGGTCGAGACTCTGCAACTCTGACAGTGATGTGACTGATGTTCTTTTCCTGACGTGGTGTCATGTGATGGTATTGTGCCAGTTTTGCAGTAATCCTTAGTGTGAAGGGCAGCAGCATGCTCTTAATTTATGGTAGCATTAAAGATAAATGTACAGAAAAAAATATAGACAAATTGTTTTATTGGAATGTACAGATAGTGAGGGGGGAAAAAAGTTCATGGTGCACTTTAACTGAACAAGAGTCAAAGATGTTACGCCAACCTTTTTTAAGGTGAAATTTGAAAAGATGTAAGCTAGCAGTCAAGGTTTAGGGAAAGCTCCTGTGTAACACAGGGTTGACTGTTCTGTCCAGTGACCACACTATGTTATTGTAGTGCTATTTGATGCTGTATTAAAGAAAATATCTGCTGCCTCAATGGAAGTGGTAGCTCTGTGAAATCTGTTCTCCATCCCACAGTTTTTGCCTTTTATCCAAATTCGGGTAAGGCTGTGAAAAAGATCAGCGCGGCACAGAATATACTTTTTTATTTTCTGTCTGGAAGCCGGTCCACCTCTGTGGTGTAGCGCTTGTTTGAAGATCAGTAGACTGAAAATCCTTCTTTTGCTGTCATCTGCTGGGTAACACTTTAACTTTGCTGCACGTTCGAGCCGCACTTCACAAACACTGGTTGCAGGTGGGAGGCATACTGCAGTAAATCATAATAAAAATACACTTTGGGATGATTATCACATAAAAGATAGTAAATTAATTAAAAAATGTCTGCAAATATAGAGGCATCAAGTAGACTTGAATGCATTTCTTTCTCATAAAACCTGGTTTTAAATCTTTTTTTTTCTTTTTTTTTAGCATTTTAAATCCTGCATTGTTCATAATCATGTTTACTGGCTGGCTAAATTACCAGCACTGTATCCATACAGTATAGTGTAGCAGAACTGTAGACAAATTAAGAATAGACCTAGCTGAAAATCTCCACAGTAGCAGTTATTTTTTGCAATGAAATATTAATTTAATTATCTAAGATTTAAGCATTTTCTGGCTAAAGTCCAGGAGTATGTGCATCAAAAGAAACACATTATCTGTGTCAGCTTACCCCGCAGTGCAGAAGGTACTATTTAATTACATTAGTTTGTACCCAGTGCCGCTCTGTAACACGACCAAGGACACTGTGTGGTACAGGAAGATAAACAGGAGCTCTTGTACCAGAGTACAGCCGCCAAGATGGACAGTGTGTCACCACTTTCTCCCACGGCGCAAAAGTAAAGCTAAAATGTGGCAGAAAAGCGTGCCGCCATCTCACACGGCTCAAGTCATTTGCAACAAGAGTTTGTGCAGTGGTGATTGTGGGGTGGTGAAATTTTAATGGCTCCTGAGATCCCTCAGAATATCAGCTGTTCAAGTTCACTGCAGAACAGCTCTTTGTCTTGTGTCAAACTGACAATGGAGTAGTCGTCATTTAAAATAACAGATAAGAAGCATTTTATATTACAGAAACAAAATTAAGAAAAATTCACCTGAAGTAGGCTGCTTTATTATTTTAGGCCTAACACAGCGAAAAATGTGTATTCCCCTACCAGCTGGTAAGTGGTTGCTGGAGATTGCAGACTCTGTGAAATTGGTTGCAAAGAGAGTGCATCGCCAAAAAAAACTCCTTCTGATTGCGTTGGTCACTAGCAAATTATCGCGGCTAATGTAGTTTGCATGCCAACTACTGAACAAGCGGAGCTTAGAAAGAAGCGGAGAGTGTTTGCTTCCAAGTTTCACTACCATGCAAAGAGTGGTTGGCGAATGTTTGCAGAAATGTTTGTGCAAACTACAGGTGACCATGGCAACCTGCTAGCAACCAAAGCAACTGGGACGAAGTTTATGTGCAACACCATATAACTCTTTGAGACCAATTTCACCCAGCAACCTCCAGCAATTTTTCACATTTTTTCCTAAATTACAAGTGGTCTGTAGTCCTGTGTGAGTGGGGCCTTTATTTGGGTTATGGCCTAGCAATATACACTATATTGCCAAAGGTATTCACTCAATCAGCATCTGTGAAAGAAAGCTTGCTCTCAGAAGCTCAGTGAATTCCAGTGTGGTACCTGTGCAACAAGTTGAGTCATGAACTCAGCTAATTCAGCCATGAGTGGGATCAGCGGATGGTGAGGTGCATAATGTGCATAGGTCACCAACGTTCGGCAGTCATTTTCTACAGTCCTCCAAACTTCATGTGGCCTTCAGATTAGGTGATCAGAGAACTTCAATGGAATGTGTTTTCATGGCGGAGCAGCTGCACGCAAGCCTTAGATCACCAAGTGCAACGCAAAGTGTCAGATGCAGTGGTGTAAAGCATGTCGCCACTGTAGCCTTCACAGAAGAGAGCAGAAGCACGTTAAACCCTATGGATTAAGAATATTCAAGTTCATGCGTGTGAAGGCAGATGAGCAAATACTTCTGGCTCTATGATGTGGTGCTACAAGAAAGTATGTTACCATTAACACCAAAAAGAGCAGAATTTTTTAATAAAATCTGTATTTACTGGGGTAATGATTTATAAATCCATCAACTAATTTTTAAGAAAAAATTTAAAGATTATTGGTGACTTGTCCTAATTCTCACACAATGGTGCAGTAAGATGCCACTGTGGAGACCAACAGTGAGCTGACATTTTCAAGCCACAGAGATCAGCGTGTAAATGCATTTCTGATAGTCCGGGTTTAAAAAGGAATAAAAACACCAGCGGTAAGGGATTGTATAAAAATGTTATTTCAAACCCGGAGACAGTGATGTTAAAATGTAAAAATAAAAAGATAATACAACTGTTTATATTCACCCCAACACACAATTTTTCAGGCTTTTACCAGAATCAGAGCATGCCTTTAAATCAAAACTAAAAGCAGACATTTTCTGTCTTTTTTTCTAACTGTGAATGGAAACCTCTCCGAGATGTTTTCACATGAACAGACAGCAGCGATTCCTTCTCCAAAGGCTGCTTGATGTTCAATCTGCACAGCCAATTTCCCCAAGAGATGTCTTCAGATGTCAAAAAAGTGTTCTGTCATTCATTTCCATTTGCTGTGGTTACAGAGCAGCAGGCAGATATTGATGAGCACCATTTGTCTTGTGCCCACACTTCTGAGGGACCTCCAGAGTGGTCCTAACAATGATTTCCATTACCTACAGAGACGAGGCCCGTCTGATGGCATTCCCATGCTCAAGTGATGGGTCCAAATTATACAGTGCGCACACCATTTCTCTGAGACCAAAATAATTCATCTTTTAGTTTTCCCCTTACCCTCCTCCTGGTTGTGTTAAATATGTGGGTTTTAGGAGCATAGTCAAACACTAAAAGTAAACACATCTGTCATCAGCAGCAGGATATTATCATCTATCATTAAAGCAGTAAGCAAAGCCATTTGCGTCATCCTGAGCTTCGGAGCAGGCCGTGCTCCATGCACAACGAATGGCGCCGGGGACGTTTCTCGAGATGAAAATTCAAATGATGGCAACTCAACAGGAAGCATCACACACGGGTGAGCTGCAACACTGCTGTGTGCGAATATTGTTTTATATTATTTGAATTTCTTGTTTTATGATTAATTATTTAACGTATGAAGCGTCAGAAACTGGTGAGAACACACAACTTGGCACCTTTAAAATTGTTACTTTATCCAAATGAACATAACTGTTAAAGCCTGGCCCTGATAATTTTATTAGGTCTAATATTGTTAGTTATGTTTGAAGTTTTACAAGGTAACTTGAAGCACACCTCCTGAAAAACAGCGTCATTTCTTTGCGTGCATTTGGCTGCATTTATACGTAAAGTCTTTAGGTCGTGGTGACCTTTGAAAATAAAGATAACGTTGCTAAAGCTGTAAAACTTTAGTGTCTCAAAAATGGATAGTTTAAAGTGCACCTTCCATCAGCCTGTGCACTCTTATGGTGTTATTTCATGTATCAATCTTAACAGCTTGGTAAAGCTACTTCACCACGACTGGAACAGAAAAAGAAAAAATACAGGGTATTAGTTATAAAGGTGAAACCAGACGGTTGTCACACTGAAAGAGGTTGTTCGCTGCCCCCATCCTGTCCGTTCATATCGATGAATTCCAATAAATCTGACTGTATGAAAATAATCTGTTTAAAGAATTTGCCCAGCTGCTATTTTTCTGGTCAGCGCACAAACCAAAAGACTTTTCTACAATAACCCGAGTCACTCTCCTCGGCACAGTAATCTGTTGCCAGTGTCAGCGCTATAGCTACATTAACGTCGCGTTCTGCACCTAAAGTTTTAAAGTTTGCCAACCGAACACACAGAATGCAAAGCAAGTCTTTTGCTTCCAGGGAGCAGACTCTCTTTATGAAGGCCTGAAAGCTTTTCACACACTTTCAGTCCAGTCCTTTTACCTCATCATTTTCAGTGGGATGTTTTTTGTTTCTTAAACCACATAACACCAACCTATGAATTATTCAAGCATACAAAAGGCACCTAACGCAAGAGATGAACCAGTTTTGTGCCTACACATGACCAGTTTTAAATTGTGCCTTTAAGCACTTTGTTGCTAGCAACCTGTTACAAAAAAAACATATTTGTTTTCATTTCTTTACTTGAATCTATGAAAAATGGCAAAGTTAACACAGTTTGACGGGAATAAAATTGTTTTATTGCACCAACAAGGTAATTCCCAGAAAGCTAATAACTGAAAACTTGGAATATTTCCGCATGGTGTGGAGTGTGTGCTTAAAAAAATCTGTGGAAACTGGACAAGTGGAGGACAAAAGAAGTGGCAGTGCTTAAACAACAACAACAACAGCAAAAACCTAACAGTCATGGATTGGCCTCCCCAGAGCCCAGACCTCAACATTATTGAAGCAGTGTGAGATCATCTTTACAGAAAGTAGAACCAAAGGCAGCCAACATCCAAAGAAGAGCTTTGTGTGTCCTCCAACAAGTCTGGAGAACTCTTCCGAGTTAATGAAAGTCCAAAAAAGCTTGTCTAAGAGAGTTCAGGCTCTGTCTAAAGAATAAAGGTCATAGCAAATATTGACTTTCATGCTCATTAGAATGGTACATTTCCTGGCAAAATAGAAATGAATACAGGACTTTTGCACAGTACTGTAGTAAACATTTTACCTGCATCAATATTTTTGTAAGTTAGCATGTGCGGCGTTATCATTTAGCTCACAGAGCTTAAATGTGTTTTTTCTAATTACCTCTGCACACCAGGGGGCAGCATTTTACCCCCTGCTGTGTGCTGCCTTTTGCAGGCTGCCTGTAAAGAAGAATGTGCTCTAAAGGCTACTACACCATCACGGCACCATCACGTGGTACAAATTGGTATTACACACAAGTACAGCCCAGCTCTAGTTCCGGTTTAGTTTATAACTGCTAAACACAACATATAAATGTATCAGACTTAAGTCAGAGGTGGGGGGGGGGGTCTGTTGATAGCTTTATTTCATTTTGAAAGTTATAAAACTTTGCTTAACCTGATACGTGTTAAAGCCATTTTATTGTGGTTGGAATCTGTGACTCTAGGCAGCAGTTACGCTGTAATTTCTGTTGAGCACAGCTTGACTACAGCCTCACAGAGCCACTAGCAGACTCCTATTTACCAAAAAAAACCCAGCTTGATCATTTACGTAGTTTGTATGGTTAAATAATCATTCAGGGTTGTAAACACTGAGGTCATGTTTATAGTGTAGTCTGTCTTTTTTTTTCTTAAAGAATTATCTTTATTTTTAGCACCAAATATTAAATTTACAATAGTGATTAAAAGGGGACTGAATGTATGAGGACTGTGCAGCTGAAAATGCAGCACAACAGTTAAATTATGGTATGTAATCTTGCTGTAATGCTGTAAATATTGAAATTTTTCAACCACACGTAGCAAATAAATAGCTGCGGTGGATTACTGAATCATGGCTTCTCTGGGCTTCAAATTATACAGCCTCTAATGATCCGCTATAATCTGCATGAGCCACACAACTACTAAATCCTGCATTTCCATTTTAACAAGGCCATACTCACAAGCCCATTATTAATATAAACATGCTGCTTCAATTTTAGACCCGACACGCTCGTTATAGTAACAATTTGATAACTTGATTTAGCCAAACAGCAACATATGCTTCAGCTGTTGAGTCAAAACATGCATTTCTCTTAGTGTCAGAGCAGTTGGAAACATCAGGAGAATGGGCACATAGAGGATGCTGTTCAGATGGAATTCTTTGTAAAAGTCCCAGAGGGCAGATTTAAGTGCTGTTAGTGCTTCGTGTTATGGTAATGAAAATGCAGGGTACAAGCAGTTATGTAAAAATCCACGACTGAGGACAAAAGAGAGAGAAAAACAGCCTGAGTGAGGGTCATCTGAAGCACAGCAGAATTTGGTTTGTCATGAAACAGTCATTGTTCCTCAGCGAGCAGCTGAAGGAGCGTGCTGTCTCTGTGCTCCAACAATGACTCATCTGTCTCAGCTGATTGGACACTGAAGCAAAGGACTGTGAGCCACCGAGCCCGACTCTGTGTGCACTCAACATCACAGCAGTGCAAATGACTAATATTTGTGTCCAGGTCGTTAATGGGGAAATCGGGGCATCATAAATTATGTTGAGCGTTGGCTTTTGCCTTTCACTAATGATGAACCAGGGATGAGTGCTAAAGGATAATTGCTGCTGTGTACAGGCGGCTGCGGCCAAGGAGGTAGAGCAGGTCGTCGACTAATCGGAAGGTCGCTGGTTCGATCTGATTAAGTATCTTAGGAAAGATATTTAACACCAAATTGCCCCTGATGCATTCACTGGAGTGTGATTGTGTGTGTGACAGATTAAAGAGCTGGGTGAGCGGATGAATGTGGCTTGTAGTGTGTAAAGTGCTCTGAGTGCCAGTGGGAGTGTAAAGTCCATTTAGCATATTTTTTATTGTCAACAGATCCAATGAAAACCATTTTAGGCGATGGAGTGTCTTTTGATTTGTCTTGCTCTTAAACACTTAGGAGGCATTAATCCAAGGCTGAAAATAGACCTCAGTTTTTACACTATTTGCTCCTATTTGAGTAACATTTAAAAACCGCAGCACCCAGCAGCTTAAGGAATTTAGCATTTTTTTTTAAATGTAACTTTAGATTTGTTTTTACATGATTTGGTCTTTTCATGAGGTTTATACACTACCTCCCTGCCAGCACACATAGGTGGGCCCCATATAGGATGAGTAAGGGCACACATTATGGGCCCCATACGGGTTTGTCCGCAGTTTCCATGGTGGCCCTACATGGATTTGCCCAGATAGATATTAAAAATTAGCTCATTTGGACCCAGATGGTCCATGCATGCATGGGCTATGCATTAACCATGCATAGGCCTAATGTAAGTCAACCATCTGGGTCCAAATGAGCACATTTTCAGGGTCTTTTAATATCTATCTGGGCAAATCCATGTAGGGCCACCATGGAAACTGCGGACAAACCCGTATGGGGC
>VUQK01022464.1:0-13068 GCA_015106715.1 Bujurquina vittata | reverse complement strand
AATAATTACAAAGATACGCATAAGGCACGCATAGGTCCGCCATCAAATGATGATATTCACCATGCTGTTTCCTTGTCCATAATATTGGATGAATCCAAGGTTGTTGTTTTTTTTATTTGTTTTTTTTTTCATAGAGGAGACTTAACAGCAAGATTTCTGTCAGTTCCAGTAAAATCTTGTGACACTTCATCTTTATTATCTGACACGTACTGCTTTGAAAATGTCAAAATCCCTCCAATTTCATAGCCAATCAAATTTCTTGGAGACAAGCGATGCGAGTGACCCAAGCGCGCGATTCTCAACGCTGCCGTCGCTATCGCCTCCCGTGTGTTCGGTTTCACCCCAGTGGCAATGCGACCCATTTGTCGCTGTCGTTTGTCGCTCCCCGTGTGTGGAGCCCTTTATGGTGCAGAATAATGGCCAAAAAAGCGTCTTTGTAGATCATGATGATAAATGTGATATGATGCCCTGTGTTTGGCAGTCTATAAAGACGAAGATGCCAGAGTGTCATGCAAGAAGACCCAGAGAAATTCAAGTAGACTAAAAATCTAATTCATCCATCCAGCTTCTTCTCCTTATCCAATTTCAGGGTCGGGGGGTGGGTGGGGGGGCTGGAGCCTAGCCCTGCGACCTGTCCAGGGTATGCCCCGCCTCTTGCCCTATGGCAGCTGGGATTGCCTGCAGTGTGTTTAACATGAATAGAAGACTGGTTCAGTTTCCTTTTGTTGAAGTGGTTTTCTTTCAGTTTATCTTTACATAAAATAAAAAGTATATTTGGATACAGAATGCCATGGCTAGCACCACCATGAAGGCATCAACAGGTAATGAGGCCTAGCTGTTTGAAGCATAAAAAATGGCAGCCTGCTGGGTTAAGAAAACATCATTATTGCCCTAAAGTCAGAGATAAAGGGACCACTCGGACCATTAATGGACAGCTGAGATGATCAATAGCAGATCAAAGCTATCAGGGAGTTGCTTCCCCCAATCCATAAGAGAGGAACACTTTCCGGGAAGATGTAATTAGATGTGAAATGAAAGAAGCGCAGCTATCTTTAGACGGAGGTAGACTGGCAGATATTACAGCAAACACAGATGCTGCTCAGGGAATGAAGACTGGAGCCAATCTGCAGCTCCTCAATCACAGAAAACGTCTTCATCTACTGCCACTCTTAATGATTCAGTTTAGGAGGATCGTGACGAGGTGGGACAAGCAGAAATCAAAAAACAGAAGCTCCTCTGCACACTGACAGACCTCAGATTTAAAGCTGCATTTATCCTTTGCATCCTGTCAGTTTCAGTCAAATTAATAATCGTCAGAAGAGCGGATGTGGTTCAGCAGCAAGAAAGAGTTAAATCCAACTCAGTGTGCCCTCACCTGATCGACCCGTTGCTCACCTGAGGCCGTCTAGCCTTACTCGCTCTTACGCAACATGAAGGATTTTGTTTTGACTCTTTAGTAAGATGATTGTGGTTTTAAGAAAACACTTTTGTAATAGTGTTGAAATATCACGTGGATCATCTGATGGCACATCCTGACAATAAATCTGGTGCAACCTCAGATGTTCCCTTTGCTGATGTTTGGACCATTTTCTGCTATAACACGGTGTTTGTCTCCTCAGGGACTCTCAGTATGAGCTTTAACATCTTCCCTGTGCTCTGTAATGAACCACCACGTAGAACATACATGTCAACTGGCTCAACTTCACTCACGCTCCACATGCAGCCACTTTTACTTTTCCGTCTTCATTTACGTCCAAAGTTAAACCACTGCTGCGTGTTTGCGTATTCACCAGTGATAATTCAAGAGCTCATCAACTATTCCTATTATCAGATGGGCAGAAGTATTTTGCGGTTGAAATTATGATGTCAAAGCTGGATAAATAAAGATCATTAGTCTTTGCAAAGGTATTACATAAAGTTTTAAGGAGCTGGAGCGTTTGTGACAAAAGGAACAAGAAACAAATCAGCCCACATTAAAAGCACAGCAGTGTTCTCCACAGTTCATCTACAACCTCCTCTGATCCACAAAGTGAGAGATCATCATCAGCTGATACATAATCCAGCAAAAAATTTTAGATTATCTGTCAAAGAATGTATGTAATGAAATAATCATAAATATGAATAAACACCCTGAAACTGGTGTGCAGGCTCCACATCTGCACTTTAAGTCCCAGAATGCTTTCAAATCAAACTCAACAGCTTCCTTCTGAAACAGTGACAAAGACAAACAAAGCTAGAAAACACATTACAGCGGTTTGACTTTTTCACTCTACCTTCTGCTTATCATTGTGCAGAGTGTGCACAAAAAGCTGTGACTGACATGTGAACTACGTCGCATCTATATCTGCATTTGTGGTTTCAGAGCCTGAAAGTGAGAAATTGTTGGCTGGTGCATGCCTGAGCGAGCCAAACCCCACAGTTTCATGTGCTCAGAAAGCCGTTTCCTGGAGACGTTCTGATTGATGCATTAGACGACTAACTGAGTCCTACTTTGGAGCATGTCAGTCCGGTGATTCAGCAGTATTTTGAAGCCGGCGCTGGTGTGTACAGCAGTAATCTCTGTGCAGCGAAGGGCAGAAGATGGCATTTTGATTCAGTGAGCAAAAGCTGATGGCAGCCAAGCGGATGTATCCACCAAATATATTCCCATCTGTTTGTCTGCGGTGAAATGAAGCATTCAGCCAGGGGATTAGCTCCAAACAATTGGCTTTTACAAAGTACCATGTAGTACTGCTCATGTGAAAACACGCCTATGGCACAATACGTATGGCCCAATAGATGCAGATCGGTAATCGGAGGTGTTCTAACAATGACCTGGCTGATTGCTCTCAGGAGCGTGGGTGCACAGACTTGGAAACAGCTGATTGGCCTGCTTAAAGCCTTCAGCTTTTTCAAGAAAATCTTCAGGCAGCCCTCGTTGTGCAGCGAGTGTGGAAGCAGACGAGAGAAGACTTCCTGACAGCTCATTTCACATTCTGCTTCCACCCACTTAATGTGGAGCCTCCACCTCTCTAACGTTAGCTAATTCTTTTATGAAAAACACAATATCGTGCCATCTTTCCTTCTTCAGACACTTCCACCATTACGGGGCCTTCGCTGTGCACGGGGACTCAGCCCAGAAAGAACAAGAGATCTTTTTGCACAGCGGCTCCTGACATACTTCCGTCCAGTCGTGTATATTAATAAAAGATAGCAGCTGAGCTGACGGGATTCACGCCCGCCTGGGCACCAGCTGCAATTATAGTCGACATGTCAGAGAGACACGGCTCCGCCGGAGACGAGGCTGCCGCGGCCACTGTCTGGATGGTTGACAAATGAAGTCCCCTCGCACTGATAACAGGCACACACTTAACTCCCCGAGACTGGATGCACAGACCTGCTGGGTCTCCTGTGAACATCAGAATCAGGGCTTTTCCTGCCTCACAATGGGTCTTTGGGGTGGATCAACGTGACTGGGCCCCATATATTAGAGGCTGTGTTACTGTATCTGACAGAAATCTACTTTCTTCCGGCTATTTGATAAACAGAATGTCTATTATGGACATTAAAGGTAATTACATTACAACACTGATGCGTTTCCTTTGTCTTAAACCTGCCTGAGGGGCAAGAAACCCCAACTGAAGTACCTCTAAAGCACAACAAACCTGCTAGACAATTATAATCACCATTACTCTGGATTTTTTTTATTTTTTTTGCAACCTTAATTATTTAGAGGAGTTTAGGGTAACCTCAGAAACCAGGTGGGTCATGCTCATTCAGAAGCTGTAGGTTAAACCCATCCACAGATGCAGCGATGCTTTGTTCCAGACTCCTGCTGTCGGGGTAACCCTCAAGCATGTTTACCACCCAGTCACATGTCAGTCAGCGGTATTCTTCGATCTCATTGGCAGTCACTTGCATTGCTCATCTTCATAACTGAGAAGTTTGCACCACCAGCAGTTCCTTAACCAGCTCAGCCCTGAGCGTCTGCATGACTGAGCCAATTTCTTCCACTCGAGGCACACGTTTGTGAAATAGCTTGGAATTGGTCCATAACAGGCACGCTAACATTAGCCAAAAGAAAGGCAGCTCATTCAGCTTATATCCTGAAAACCAAAAAAAAAGTTCCTCCATTAATCACATGCCTTGCTGGTGTTGTCTTATATACCGTATTTTCATGCATGTTTGCACGTTTCAGTAAATTTCTGCACCCATGTCCCATTTTCCTAGCACAATATTTTAAAAAACACAAGGCTGGCTCAGACTTTTGCACAGTACCGTATATTAAAATTCATTAATAATTAAAAAAAAATCATTTAATATTAATAAAAAGATATCCAAGGTATGTTTGCCCTGATTTTTTTTTTTATCATCATGCATTTATGCACCTTTTCGTAAGCGGCTTCCTGAAATGAGAGCTGTGTGGAAGGTTTGGGGACAGCAATGGAGACGCAACAAGGTGAGAGGTGATTTAGAGACGAGGGCATCTGGATACGCCAAGAACCTTTAGGAGTTTCTCCAAATTACTTAATATTTTTACTTATTATTTATTTATCCCAACTATCTTGGTTTCATAATCACTCGATGCCAAAAATGTAGCTGCCATTAAAGTCAGATTAGTCAGCCAGCCTACTGACAAACCTGCTATTTAACGAAGCAAACATTCATCTTGCTAATAAAACTTTAGCGCCGTTGCTGTAATCACCTGACAGTCAGCAGTTATTATGGGAAATGCAGAGTCTGTAAATCTTTATTACGTATCGCGGGAGCTACACACAAAACCCAGTAAATCTGTGTAGTTTCACTGCAACAGAACACAAAGAAATGCTGATAAATGCAGTCCTGCTCTTTGCTGCTGAGTAAACGCCCTACAACAGCAGCTATTGATTAAGACCACGTGTTGATGAGCAATGACTCCGAGCTGCAACAACAAGCTGGCCAATTAGGGAATTTAATTACAAAGTGGCCCACTTTGCTTAGGATAAGAATTGCTCTCTATCAATAATTCAGACCTATTGTTAGTTTTCGTGTTCGCTCGTGTACGTGGTTCTCTGGATACAGAGTTTCTGTTTCCTTAGTTTCTATTAGCAGTCTGTTTTACTGGTATTTTTGCATGCAGGTGAGAGACTTTCAGTTAGAGGAAGAAATGAACTCAAGATGCAATAAAAGCTTAAATGCCATTTTTGTTTGCTACCAGTCTTTTATGCACATCTTATTTGAACTATGAATCAGTGATGTTTACGCAAGCCTCAAATTAAGAATTTATACAGCACATAAATAGAGAAAAATAAAGATTTTATTTGTAATGGCTTCTATAACCAATTAATCAAGATTCATAAATTAACTGGATAAGAAATGAAGCCTCTATCAGTCCAGACTGACCTTAACCTGAACCGTCGAAATAATCAGGCGGCTTTGTTGTCGGGTAAATACAGACGGAGCACTCCCTGATCTTATGTTGAAACAGCCAAATAAATCCCCTTTGGCTTGTTGCTTGGAACTTAATGTCATAAAATTGCCCAAGAGGAAAAACTAACTAGCAGGCGTGTGTTTGTACATTTTGTATGAACTGCACCTAATTTACTTTCATTTGGAGATGAGAGCCGAGGACCATGTGCTGCGGGTTTTATAAGCTGCAAAGAGAAATCTGAAGCATCACAATGACATCAGGCGTAAAAATGGTCGGACAGCAGCAGCAGCTGGATCCAAGGCTGGACTCAAAGGTGGAAATACCAGCGTCACTGGCGAATGGAGGGGCTACTCATAGACTGTGCACAAAAGATGGACACCTTATACCTGCTTTCTTTCTACCTTACGCTAAATGTAAAAGCTGAGAGGTAAATAAGTGCCATTTCATAATTATGTGATTCATAATCCGATTAGTCGACTAATCGTTTCAATAGTCAATGACTAATTGACTATCACAATAGTCATTAGTTGCACACAGTATGGGCACTGTCAATGTGCACGCACAGCAGCCTGTACTAAAGCATGAAGTAGTGAACGCGTGGAGTCGAGGCGTTCTGTTGTTTTTCCCCCCAGTCAGTAGCGTACTCGATAACATCAGCTGACATATCGTTTACGCGGCAATTAAGATATTATCGTAGACGGTACCTATCGCACACCCTGGTCCCGACACAGGCAATCAAAGTGGCCACGCCCCTACCTTTAGAATTCACCCTCCCGGAGTCGTTATGAAGGCAAACCATCCACAAAGTGTTTCTGTAGATGCTGTAAGCATGTTCAGCCTCGAGTGGCCATTAGAGGAACTGCAGTTTTTGGCACGTTTGCCTTGGCTTCACTTCAGAGGTCTTAGGTGATGGTTTGGTCTTCACCAGCAGACCTGAGGCTGCGGGCCTGCAGGAGCAACAGCTTCATGGTTTAAAACAAGCACACGGAGGTACGCTCCCTCCTGTGAGCCTCCACGTCCCCCACCCACCACCTCCAACTCTTGTTGTTTGAACATAGATGTATCCATTTTAAAGTAAAACGGTTTTATGTTTTTTTAAGGAATAAAGAATGGTGTTAAATACTGAAGATTAGTATCCTGCCAAAGTCCAGCAGCCTGATCTGAACCATTCTCTTCAAATGAGCAGCGTCACAATCAATATGCAGCCTAAGGATTCACTGGAGGAGAGTCTTCTTTATTAACCTCACATTTTATTACACTTCGGTGCCGCTCTGATACTTGTAATAACGCTTCGTGCCATCAATGTGGCCCAATGCTTTGGCAAACATAATGGAAAGGTGTGTATGTAAATATGTGTATATGTTTTACAGGTTTTGATTTGTTCCACTTATAAGTGACGCCTGCAGTGAAGTCTGGCTCAGATTTACTGCTCCTGAAGCCCTGAGGCACATACTTAATGCCCAAAGTTACGATAATAACGGCTCAGCTGATGGAGACGTATCAGTTATCTAAATATTTTGTGTGGTATCAAAATATCTGAAGAAGATTTTCAGGTTGGGTTTGGCGCAGAAGCCTGGAGAAAGCAGAGCGCCCGAGTGTTGCATCACTGAAACAAAGACACTGTAAGAAATAAAAGATGAGGATCGGCTCCATAAATGTGATTTTATTTGTGAAGTTTGTGTTTTCATGACTGAGGTGAACATTTCAGATTGTCACAGTTAAAGAGTGCTGGGAGAGAAATGAAAAAGTATCCCGTTGGTGGCTTCAGGGTTAAATGACATAATGTCCTATTAGTTGGATGCAGAATAACCACGGCACACTGCTGTAAATGAAGCATTATTCAATCTAATGCATGACCCCCACTGTACTGGGTGATCAATATGACCTAGTGGAGGACTGAACCGTGACTAATGTGGTTCATTTGGCTGCTCAAGACCATAAAAAAGACCGGCCCTGCTCAGAAGACAAAACGCAGAGACTCAGATCCTGCCTGAGGCAGCTGAGCGCTGTAATGTGTGGAAAAGAGCCTCAGAACAGGCGAGGCTCTGGAATCTGAGGGTGTGGGGTGGGCAAATGTGTTATTTAGTGTGAAATCATAATGCACTGAGCAGGTCAGCACGCACAGACACACAGACCTGGTCCCAGCCCTCAGCAGGCAGGCTGGAACAATACCAGGGCAGAGACTGCAGCCACACAAGTTATCTCATCGCCACGGACGACCTGGGTGTGTCTCAGCACGCACGAACATTCAACTTGTTCCAGCAGCAGCATCAGACCTGCTGACGATTCAAGTCTCCGTGCCCGCATCCAGCAGCCCTCCCCACCCTAACAGCCCACTCACGTTTGGTGCCTCAGCTTTCTTCCTGTTAAACTTGAGAGCCAGAGGGACACCGTCCTCACACTCCCGGCAGCTAATTTGATTAAAATCTGCCCTCCACGCCCCACTCACATCTTTTCTTCCTGCTGTTCAGCTGAAGTCCTAAAACTCCGCACAGACGCCCTGTGACAGCCACATCACCGGGGCGGATAAACCCTGCTGCCGTGAACTTGCGCACCTCCTCCAGCAGCAGCAGCAGCAGCAGGTGCATCGGGTTCAACCTGACACACGGGCCACAAAACCAACTTGTACGGAGAATTAAAGGCGTCCTTACCACTCTGCTCCCCGAGAAAGACCAGTTTGAATTTTCTTAAAGGATTCCCAAAGTCGCTGCCCACGGACATTTTGAAGAGGAGGAAGAAGAGGGGGCAGTACGGACTGGGTGTAGCTGAGTGCGCTCCCACTCGAGTTCTGAGGAGATGTTGGATGGAAAAGGCGGCGCTGCTCAGACGCTCCCTCCCTCTCTTCGTGACACACACACACACACACACACACTGCTGCACCGCTCCGTGACGCTTGGGTTTTTTTTCCCCCCTTGTGCGCATGCGTGGTCTCGTTCTTCGTGATATAAAATGACGTCATGGGACTGGTGCGTAGAGGAGCTGCTGCCGGGCGGCACTTTGATCTTCTGTGGGTTCAGCACCAAGTTTGAAGACAGTGAAATGCTCTGTGTGTGTGTGTGTGTGTGTGTGTGTGTGTGGAACGTTTTCAGAAACATTTGTAACTAAAAAGGTTAACTTATGGAGGAATGTTTCCTCTCTTTCTGCACTCTGAGCTGTTTTTACTTTGTTTTCTTTTGCTTAAAGGATCATTTTTCATTTATCAAGATTCATTATACCCTGCGCCATTTTTGCTTTGTCTTATAAGCTATTCTACTTATTTTGTTACAGGTTTAAAGTTCAATATTTAATGTTTTGGCTCAAAGATCTGAGGATAAATGAAGTATATAGATATTGTGCGAAAGTCTTGAGCCACCCTCATTTCTTCATATTTTGACTCTAACACAATATGTTCCCACTTCTTTAGTTGAATCTACAAAAAAAAAGAAGAAGAAAGTTTGACAGACATAAAAATGATATTTTTTGCACCAACAAGAGGATTCCCAAAGCTTTAATCAGCCAAAGAAATGTAGCATGGTGTGCAGAGTGGAATTAAAAATATTCATAAATCTGGATAAATGGAGGACAAAAGAAGTGGCACACCCATGCCCATATGTAAAACACGGTGGAGGCTCTGTGGTGGTTCAGGGCTGCAGTGATGTAGGAGATATTGTCAGATGGAATTATGAACGCCAGAAAGCACCATCAGAGTTTGATCCACAGTGCACTACCATCTGGAAAGCATCTGATCGACAGTGGTTTCATTCTTTGGAATGACAATGATCCCAAACACACTGCCAATGCAGTAAAAGCATCCCTGGATAGAACAACATACAGGTGAACACGTCGCTCATGGATCGGCCTCCCAAGAGGCCGGGCCTCAGCATTACTGGAGGAGTGTGGGATCATCCTGACAGAGAACAGAACCAAAGGCAGAAACATCCAAAGAAGAGCTTTGAATGTCCTTCAGGAAGCTGGAGAACTGTTCCTGAAGACTGTTTAAAGAATGGCAGGAATAAAAATTGTGTGAGTGCTCCTTTTATGGGGATTTCTGATTTGGATTGTCTGATGAAACCCAATGGTGAGTTAGCTTCCTTTAAAGGTACTTTTTGTAATTTCTGCAGAACGTACTGAACCTTTCACCCCCAGGGGGCAGCAATTTGCCAGCGATAGATAGATAGATACTTTATTGATCCCGAAGGAAATTAGGGAGTCTGTTGAGAGAGTTTCATCTTTTAAATGTTGGTATTTTTTAGTCCCAAGTTTCCCCAGGAAGCTTGGCCTTTTGCCAGGTCACCACTGTAAATTAGAATGTAATTTTAATGACTTTCCTGGTTAAATAAAGGCTACATTGTTGCACCATCTTGTGGCACAAACTGGCATTACAACAAAGGCCAGCCCCAATGCAATATATGTTTAGGAGATGTGTGGCGTGTAACGCGGTGGAAGTTGTCAAAAGTTTTAGTTAATTTAATTAAATTTTAGATTAAAAACAAGAATTTTCCAAAACCAGGTATGTCCCAGATCATCTGTGAGAGAATACATGATGCAAGAGCAGAAAAGGCCTAAAATGCCCAAACTGCACACACTGTTATCCTGTGGATATGATTGATACACAAAAAATTAAGCACAAAAGGATAAATTTAAATCCACGCTGTCGATTTTTAACCTGCTGTGCTGACATCATCATGGTTCTTTTATCAGCCATTAACTCCACCCCACACTCTTTAATTTTAGCTCTGTCTCTCATCAAGACTTTAATAATTGATGTTCTTATTTCATTTCTGTCTTTGTGATTTGTGCGACCAGCCACTGCACTGAAAGGGTCCTCCTCCCATCGTTGGTGCGTTGTGTTCAGCTTCAGCTTCTCACGCAGCTTTAATCAGACACCGGACAGCTAAGCGCGACCCCGAGATTAAACCGTGCACATCACATTTTTGTGGTGCAGTAAACGGATGAAACTGGAGCTGCTCGGCACCTTCTGTGTTGTGGATGCATGTTTTTCTAGCCTGACTACAAGATAGAAATTGAAAAATGTAAGACATCCCCTACCATTTATGAACCCCGCCCAGCCTGGGGGAGGAGGGGGGTCACACACTGAACATAAAGACGTCTCGTCCAGTAGCTCACCAGCCAAACCAGTGGATTGTGTTAATCGTTTTATTCAGTTTATGAGTAACAGTGTATGTACTTGATATCTGAAAATGAATTACAATTAAATCATCATGCATGAAATGAGTATTGCAGTAATCACAGATGTCTCTGTGTATGAGACAAGGATCTATAAAAAATATACTTAAATATTAAGCTATACAGTTAATTAGATACAGAATATGTTCACATTGCAAATAGAAACCTGAATGATTCCTACCTTTCAGGTACACACAATATAAAAAGACATTTAGCTGTAGTTTAATCATCAGAGTCCAGTTCCTCCCCGGATGCATGGAAAACATGAGGTACCACACAAACAACGCCTCCTTGCTGTCTCATCCTAACATATAATCTTTCTTGTCCTCTGAATTATTCTGATCAAAATGCATCCGGGAACGTGAAGCCATTTCTCCTGTGGAAAAGGGATATCCTGTCCGACCAGGTAGGAGGAGTGGGCCTAAAGAAGTTGAGGTCAGCGTGGGCCCATCTCGACTGTGGATTCCTTCCACTGCTGCAGCTGCACTCAGCGTTTGACACCGCAGCAAAGCTTTAAAAGGTTCGGGTCACCCCGCTTATCAGCAGGACAGTCAGAGTGGTCCTTCTTGCCGTCTGCCAGACTGTACTCTTCGGTCCGGTGCACCTTCCACCCAAGAATCATCAGCAGGACGATTCCCATGACCTTATAACCCACCTGTAAGCCCAGGTACCTGTGGGGGTGGGGGTCAGATAAGCAATAAATGAATGACTCTGTGTGATGCGCAGAGACCAAAGAAAAACAGCAAAATTCCATGAATGAAGTATTTTGTGCAACTGGATGGACGATATTCTCCACTTTTATAGTGATTCTGATAATGAGCAGTTTACAAAACGAGTGTCTGACCCTGGCGGCCCACTGCCTGATGGCTGCAGGGGGCTGGAATCAAAATGTAGGTAAGAAGGAGACCTTTCACATGCTGTACCTTGTTCTGAGCAGCCACCAATCCCACAGGGTGAAAGTTTACCCAGAATACACTTTTGTAGTTTTCTCCAGCGAACAGAAACAGTGTTTGTTTCTGTTCCTCTACATCCCCCACATTAAACTGCTGCAGTTTACTGACACTATCATATATCCCATTAAGCTGAACAAAAATTAACCTTTAGATTGTGACATTTAAAAGTGAATTGGTTGCTTAAATGTATTTTTAACCCTTGCGGCTCTCTCCTGTGCTTACGACCTCAGAGCCACCCCTTCGTACTTTAAGGCCCCATAACTGAGAAAATATTCACAGTATGCAGGTCAAATGTTACATTAAATATACTAAAACTACTGCACATAAAAAACGCATGTTTTTTAAATTTTCCTTTAGGTTCTCGTTTCTGTCGACGCTCAGTTCTCCACAAGCGTACACAAACACACCACGGACACACCTTCCTGCCACCAGTTCAGCTCTGACCACAAACGTGTCATGGCCTGTGATACACAAAATAATAAAAGTCTGTTCTGAGTGATAAATGTCCTCACCGGTTCCTCAAGGTGTTGTTGTCATAGTAACCACAGCTAGACTTTTTCCCGCATACGCGTCTCCACCAGATGCACGACGTGTCGATGGCCATCCCGAAGAGAGCAGGGGCCGGGAGCCAGGCTGAGAGGGAGGAAGAGCACAGGGTTAGCAGGGTCGGCAGCTCTAGGCTGCTTAGTTTAGCTTTTTCTTGGCATTTTTTTTTCAAAGTATTTTTGAAAATGTTTTGACACAGTTTACTTCTGTAATTTTTCTGCAATGTTTTTCTTAAATTATACATAAAGTCAGTCATGCAGCAACTTATCCAACCAATCACAGTTCACAGGTTACTGCCCATAAAAATGACAAATGACACCTCGACCCCGAGACAGTTTGGGTGAAGACTCATTATTGATTGATTCAGTTTTAACCAATACTGGTTGGAGTGGATGGATGGATGGATGGATGGAGTGGTATGGGTGGGTTGATGGGTAGATTGGTGGATGGATGGGTGCTTGGGTGGGTTGATGGGAGCTTGGGTGGGTTGATGGGTGGTTGGGTGGGTGGATGAATGGATGGATGGATGGTTGGATGGGTGGATGAAAGGATGAGTTGTTGGGTGGGTGGATGAATGGGTGGATGAATAGGTGGGTGGGTGGATGAGTGGTTGGGTGGATGGAAGGATGAGTTGTTGAGTGGGTGCATGGTTGGGTGGGTGGTTGGATGGATGGATGGATGGAAGGATGAGTTGTTGGGTGGGTGGATGGATGGATGGATGGATGGAAGGATGAGTTGTTGGGTGGGTGGATGGATGGATGGTGGATGGATGGATGGATGGATGGATGAATGGATGGATGAGTTGTTGGGTGGGTGGGTGGATGGATGGGTGGGTGGATGGATGGATGGATGGATGGATGGGTGGATGGATGAATTGTTGGGTGGGTGGATGGATGGATGGATGGAAGGATGAGTTGTTGGGTAGGTGGATGGATGGATGGGTGGGTGGATGGATGGATGGGTGGATGGATGGATGGATGGATGGGTGGATGGATGGATGGATGAATGGATGAG
>VUQK01022461.1:0-18347 GCA_015106715.1 Bujurquina vittata | reverse complement strand
CATAGTATATATATATATATATATATATATATATATATATATATATATATGCCTTTTTCCATCTGATGTTTTCATACACTTCAAGCTAAATAATGTGACAAACCTTTGTGTTTAAAGGTAAAAAAAAAAAAATTAATGACTCTGAGCCTGTTATAAGTACAGATAGAGCAGAGCAATTCTAGTATTCATGAAGACTTTAATTCTCATGTAGAATATTGTATTTTATTTGGTATAGTTCCCAGTTATTTGTCTGTTACAAAAGACTAGCTAGAAAAATGATTCTGAAGATGTGTTTCTCCAGGTGAGGCTTTCCACCTCATGCAAAGAAATAATTTATTGCCTCAGGTTTCTTTTTTCGTCTGAACTTGAGCTCCACCATCTGCCAAGAACAGTTTGCTATCTTTTCCTTTCTTTTTTTTTTGAGCACCAATAATAACAGTCTTCTTATTGTTTTGTGTAATAGTTGGTGTTGAAGCTCCAGGCAAAGCATGGGGTGGATCACTATTTGGAGGCTTGCTCCAGGGAGGAGAGAGATGAGTGGGCAGCTGATATCACTGCTGCAATCAACAATCTGCAGACGGCTGATAGCAAGACTGAGACAAACCAGAATGACCTTCCTGAATCCCAGCTGCACAACATCAACCTGAGGTAAATCCTCCTCACAAAAATCCTCCCACAGAGTTGCCCACAAAGTTCCATTGCCTCCTGTTTGTCTAACACTATATTCAGTATATTTCTGTCCAAATGTCTCAAGCTTGTTTTGTCATCTTTTTCAAAGCAAGGTGTTGGACTCAATGTATGATATGCACAGTGGCATCAAACTGAGCAACCACGTGGAGCAGGGCAGCACTTATAGCAACTGTTTCTCAGGTGAGTCTTTGAAACATAGTGAAACAAGGTGCACCTTTGAAATGCAAGTGACTTTTAAGCAAAGCAAATGCTTTAGAAACAATGTTTTAAAAGGTAATGCAAAGTATAATACATTGATTACAAATTATAAGTGGAAAAATAAACAAAAGGTTACTCCAGGTTAAGTAATATTTTTTATAGCAGTATCATAGAATTGGTTGCAAAGCTGTTTCGAGCTTGTACTATGGATGTGTGATGCGTCCGCAGGTTCGGCGGTGGTGGACTGGCTGGTGTTCATGCAGCTGGCTCTTACCCGTGTGGAGGCCGTGACGCTGGCCTCGGCCCTGCTGGAGGAGGGTTTCCTGCGGACTGTTGGCCTGAAGAGCGTAGAAGCACTCCGCACTGCTGGCCTCAGCCAGCAGTTTGTGGACGACTCCACTGCTCTGTACAGCTTTGTATGTCCCACTGGATAATGCAAAACTAACAGGATCTAAACACTGAGCATGGCTTTTTAGAATTAGAGTTCATTGGATTGATCTGAGGCAGAAATTTAAAGCTTGGAGTTTTTTCTTGGTTTATAACATATTTTGTGATTTATTTCAGTCTGACAGTTTAAAGAAGAGAGGCAGTGTGAAGGCAGAGGCATCACTGTCTGCGATGGAGCTAAGTGGGAAGGTGATAAAGAGAGGATATCTGCTTAAACAGGTAAAAAAAACTGCACTGATGATGTGTTAAGATGCTGAAAAATAATATCTACTCATTATATACTGTACAGGGAAATTACTTCAGAGTTATAAATATTAGTTTTAGTGAATAATAAATGATTGGAAACTGTTCTATTTGTCTCTTTAAAACCATTAATAATGACTTTGGGATTGGTAGGCTGTGAAAACACTTGCGGTTGACTGGACCATTTGAACACTTCCTAAAGTGAGGTTGCAGAATAGACTGAAAAAAATTATCAACCATTCATTAACATTTATCGACATTGTTGTTAGCAGCTCATAAATCGAGGTGCACCATGAACATGTGCTTTGACGTAAAGTTGTTGCAGTTTGTTTGCATCGTGTTTGAACAAATTACTCAAACTACCACTTGGTTAATGTTTAAACAGGGACACAGAAGAAAGAACTGGAAAGTGAGACTGTTTGTTTTGCGTTCTGAACCTGCTTTCCTTCACTATTATGATCCGACCAGGGTGAGTGCACAGTCAGTGTTAAAGAGAAAATACTATAATCCAAATCACCTGAAGAATGAATATGTTCAATAAAAGAAACTAAGCTGATTGCATACCTGCCCAACCTGTTTCGTTTTCATGTATTTGAAACTATGTGATTACTCATAATTATCAGTAATTCTTCTACATGACTGACTCAGTCTGATCCACTTCCTGTCTTATGTCATTCGGCAGGATGACATCAGCCCCGTTGGTGGTTTCTCACTGAGAGCCTGCCTGGTCTCTTCTCTGGAAGATAATGGAGTTCCCTCAGGTGAGTCACCTGCTAATATCTAATTTTACTTTGTCACACAATTACAAAATAGCACCAAACAATTGCAGAAGGATGTAGTTTGAATGAGAATGTGTTTAGGAAGTTTTTGGAGATAAAGACTGAAGAGGTAAATGCTTTCACTGATGCTGCAAACTTCCTCCTACTAACAAGTCTCTGCGTATCAATGCCAAAGCTTGGTCTTGTTCGTGTTGTCCAAAATGTACTTATATTTTGACAAAGGTCCAATAAACCGAATCCTTCTTCTTAAGCCCTGATGTTTTAAGCAGCTGTTGGGTATTTAAAATTTTGAGGGAAGTCCAACATACCATCAGACTTATGGTTTAAAATTTCCATGCACAGAACTGTGCTACTAATAAAAATCATCCTATCTTTTATATTATTCAACACTAAAAGGACTGATCAGTGAAATCAAAATGCTAAAAGTATGTTTCAGCTTTTTGTCACTTCTTTTATCAGCTTTATTTGCCACTCTCTCCATCCAAAGCAGGTTTAATATGTCTGCGCAGATACACTTCACTGACCCTATTTTCTCCCCCCCCCCATGCAGGTGTTAAAGGCAACGTTCAAGGCAACTTGTTTAAAATTATCACTCAGAAAGACACACATTACTTCATCCAGGCGCCAACTCACCAGGAGAAGATGGACTGGATAGATGCAATAAGATCGCAGACATGATTCATGTTTAAACTTCACTTTTCGACATATGAAGAAGACTTAATTTACACATTCAGAGCATGTGTAACACCAAAGCTAGTGGTTCCATAACATTTCTGTACTTTACTGTCTTAAATGCAATTTCTGGTTGGATTGTTGTGTCTTTGTGAGTTTGTAAAAGGAGGTTTTGAAAGTTGTAGCAGTTTATCTTGTAATCAGTCTATTTAAGTTCAACTTTTTTCATGGATTAATAAAATATGAATAATTAAACATAATTATCTGAACTTGATGATGTCTGATGATGAGTTTCATAGAGCAAAGTGGTGAAAACTGCAAAAAGTACAATTACTCAACTACTGTGATTTTTTTTCTAAATTACTTTTTCTCCTACTTTATACTTTAAGCTTCCTGTCTTTTTATAAATTAAAGAATAAATTCCCATAAGTACGTCTTTGAAAAATGTCAAGTTGTGAAGACTTTAAAGATCTTATCATCTACAGTACATAATATCATCAAATGATTCAGAGAATCTCAAGAAATCTCTGCACAAAGCTGAAAATCACTTGTCTGCCCGTTAGGCCCTCAGGTGGCACTGCATTAAAAACAAGCCTGATGGAAATCGCTGCATGAGCTCAGGAACACTTCCAGAAATCACTGCCTGTGAACACAGTTCACTGTGCCATCCACAAATGCATGTTAAAACTCTATCATGCAAAGAAAATGCCATAATTGACCATGACCACCTCCATCTTCTCTGGACCAGAGCTCATTTAAAATGGACCAAGGCAAAGTGGGAAAATGTTCTGTGGACAGACAAATCAAAATATGTCATTCTTTTTTGAAAATATGGACACTGCATCCTCTGGACTAAAGAGGAAAGAGACCATCAGTGCTTACTTCAAAAGCCTGCATCTCTGTGGTCTCGAGGTGCTTCAGTGCCTTTGGAATTGGCAGCCTGCACACCTGGAAAGGCTTCATATAAAGGTATATACAGATTTTAGATCAACACATGTTGCATGTGGCTTTTTTATGGAAGGCCTTGCATATTCCAGCAAGACAGTGTTAAACTGCATACTCTGTTACTATAGCATGCTTTCATGATAGACAACACCAGGTCCTGAATTGGTCTGTCTGCAGTCCAGAGGTCTGTGTAGATTCTCAGTCATCCAGGTCATTATAGTCTCAAGAGCTTGGAAAAGGCGAATGGACTTCTTTCAGTTCCACAGTGCTACACAGCGGTAATCATGGCCCTGGCCAACATTTTGAGACATGTCGCTGCCATCAAATTCAAAATAATAGTCTTTTTATTTTTCTTAAAATAGTGCATTTTCTACTTTAAAAATGTTGATATGTTTTTTATTTTTAATTGTAAATGAAATATGGGTTTGTGTTTTAATTTACATTTTACACAGTACCCCCATTTTTTTTTGGGGGGGGGTTGATACTTTGATTGATACTTTGATATTTTACTGTTTTCCAGGTGAAGATATACTTTTTTTTGTCTTAAATACAAGTCACTATTTTTTTCAACTGCTTTAACGGTTTCAAAACATGTCAGATTTACTTCTGTGACTCAGTGAAGAAGGACCAACCCCAGTTTGTGAATCACTAGACTGAACTACGGGTGTAATAAATAATTAAACTCACCCCACCTCGAATAGCTTCAACTTGATGTAATGCTGAAAAACAATCTACTCATGCATCATATGATAACACATCACTGAAAAAACAAACACATTTTTGCCTTAACACTTTGACCTTTGATGCCTTCAAGAAAGACTTCAGAAAGTATTAAACTAAATTACATGTAGAAAAAAGTGTATGTATCCTGTTGTAAAATGTTACATACATACAGTATGAGAAAATAAAAGCATGACTCTTGTGCATGGTGCTTCTGGAGCCTGTTCAGTCATTTTTTTCAGTACCACATGAGATTATAGCTTCATACTTTGGGCTATGTGATCAAGAAACAGGTGTTAAATTACACTCTTTGTGATGCCAAAAATTCTCAGAAAGTCATAAGTCTAACCTGGCAATCCCTAAAGAGTGAGCTGCTGTTTCTTAAGTAAAGGGTCTGATGCGAAGGGGAAGTTCAATTCAAGTACAGACTAGAAAAGCCTGAAGCTGTACTTGCCACAGTCGTCTCTTTAGTTCAGACTGGCTGCATGAGGTTCTCTCAGGAATCATAGACAGACACTCCCACTCAGCAGGCTGAGTCGAGCTTTTATCTGAATGACTCAAGCTGAGGTGGTGCTGTTTGAGAGCCTGCTGTCATCAGAATCATGACGCAATTTCCCCACTAATATTACATGATGATGTAGAGACGATGCTGTGTTTTGGAAAAAAAAATCCAGGCAAACAAAAACATAACAACAAAGGTGATTTATTGCAGTGAAATAAAGTCCATATGAAACATTTACATAAAAAGTGCTAGTTGTAAATGAAGCACACAAACCGGTGGGTGTTTTCAAAGACAAAGTTGGTAAAGGTGTAAAAACAGAAAGTTGGACAGGATCTAATCCTTCAAGCGTTGTGTTTAATCAGGACACAAGCACACTGTGACACTGGCATGCACTAATGGAGGTTAGTTTTTTACATTATTACGCCTGTTACAGTACTTAGTCGGGCACAGAATGACAATCTTTGTTAGGTATTCAGTTTCAGAAACATTCGTCTTCATGCAGGCGCTCGTAAACGTAAGTGCTTTCAAAGGTTGACCTCAGAGAAATCAAAGACAAAATGCCTGAAATCTCTTTTTCTTAGATCACAAAGACTTCATTTTTGAAGTAACACATCATGTTTGTACAAATATTCATTCAGGAAAAATAGTATAGCTCAGATTGCGTTGTTTATAACTTAATTCGCTTCAGTTAAAATCACATTCCTCATTTGATTTGAGAGATTGATGACTTCAAGTCTCCAAACAGGTAATCTTAGTGAAGGCACTTTGTCTTAACACGGGATTACGAGGCAGGTATAACTTTGTCTGAAAATGGAAACACAACATCCCCCTCACGGGAAAACTTATGCACTCAGAAAGTAGATCTATTCTAATGTCCCAGGGCATCCTCATTTTAGTTATCTGTGGACGAGGCGCTGGTGTTAGGCCACCTTGGTGAGCTGTAGATCGCCAAAAACTCGTAAGGCTGTGAGGGAGGCGAGCTGGGAGAGCCGGTGGGTGAAGCCGCACAGAGGCTGTCCATCCACCAAGATACGAAACTGCTGGTGTTCACAAACTATTTCCATCTGAGGGAATGTAGAGTCAAAGTTATTTTTTTTACACGCAAGTTTATGTGAAAATATACATATTGCAACCTAAAGCACAAACTGAGGCTGCAAAAGAGAAATCAACAACTTGGGTCCCATTCAGACAACTCAAAGGCACTAGAGTTATTGACAACTAGCTGCACCATAGAGAATTATCTCTGTTTTGTTTTTGTACATAAGCATGTGGTGACACAATAGTTACTTCCTTTTACACTAACGGATGCCTGGAAACAGTAATGTTCCCAAAAAGAGTAAGCAAAGGCTCGAATGAATAAGACCCTGTGTAAACCACCAGTGGATTAGAGAGCTGGATCGGTTGCATACATTTTTTTCCCAGCTGTCATTCATAATATTACAACAAACCAAAAAAGTAGACACTTTAAAACTGTGTGTAAAACTGTTGATAGGACACCTCCAACTGCAAAACAAACTTTTTTTTTACTCAGCTTTTACTACCAGTTTGGTTTTCATTCTTTCTGGAGATTTTATATTTGTCACATCTCTCTGGGACCAGCTCTAGGGGGCATCCAATGTCCAGTTATTCTTAAAATAACCATCATATTCAGCAGTACCATTCAAGCCTTCCTGCCAATATTGTAATGGGAAAATGCTTTGTGGCACACACAGTATGTTTATAGGCCACCAACATGAGCAAATGTGGAAGCTAGACAACTTGTTTTTGGAGAGCAGTGATCATTTAAGCGAGCAGTTGCCATCTTTGGCTCCTGCGCCTAGTTCTTATTCATTATGATAACCATGCAACAGGACTTAAAGTCTTTAACAAACATGTTTTATGATCCAGGAAATTCAGAACTGAAGCATAACAGACATTTCTTTCTACCAGTTATATCCTCTCTCACTCTAAGGAAACAGTGGCAAACAGTAACTTGTTACCAGGACAGCAAAACACACAAGTTGTTTATAGTGCAGCTGTAAATGCTGACTGTGCAAAATGAATTTAAAAAAGTAACTTTCATACACATTACTACCAGCCAAGACACAAGGCTGTTATGGCAACAGCTTGAACAAGAAAAATCAAGATGAAACTGTAAAACCATGTAAACCTTGTTCTTGGTCTGAAATACATGGATGACATTTGCTGTTTCCCAGACTGAACTTGTCACTTGCTTTATGTAATAGTTCCACCTAAATGCATCTAAATGTAAAGTAATCAGAGTTTATAAAAGTACCTTGAAGGATTCTCCAGGTGCAAAAGGAAAGAAGGAGAGAGTATTTTCAGAGGGACCCCATTTTCCATCCAAGCGGGCGTTTCGTTGGACAGCCTTATCCCTAAAGCTGACCTTAAGCTGCAGACCCACATCCCCCTCTGTGTCTTCTTCCTGTGGCTTAGTGGAAAGAGTCACCTCAATGCTGCAGAAACAGAGATCAGGCATAAGCAGAGACAAAGTTTAAAGAAAGGAGAGACAGATTTTCTGTTATCTTTTCTTCTAAAGCAAGTAACGCGGTTATCAACAGAACAGTGACATCTTCTGGTCTTTATCACAGCTGTAGTTTGTCAATGAATGAGGAGTGAATGACAAATTACTTCAGGGTGGATAGTTAATTTTACAAAGGGACCATATAAGAGACTGGGGCTGTTGTAGAGGGCTGCACCAATAAGCTTTTAAAGAAATAAAATTAGTATTGAGCAGGAGGGATTTCAGCTTATTGGTGAGACCCTCCACTGCAGTCCTGATTTCTCACATGGCCCTTGGGAAAATTAACTGGCCGCCCCTGAATTACATAGTGTCTCGATTAGTGTTAGAACATTTTAGCACATGACTGTGATCATCTAGACAACAGGCAAAAGGCATGCTCCTACAAAGTAAAGGGATAGATTTTTTTTATACATTCATATTAAATCTGTAATTACAGTTGGACTTGTTGTGCATCTGCATTTAGCTTTTTAAAGAAACAGAGAAAGATAATAAAGTGAGTGTGCCTGGCATCAGGCTTTTTGGAGAATGAGGTATTTATTGTCAGGATGTAGTGTATTCATCCACAATCTATGGTAACTTTGTATCGAAAAGAAAATGCTGTATCTTGACAGCATTTGGCCTCAAAAGCCCCAAAGATACTTCAGCCAAAAATAACTTTCTTGACATCAAAAAAAGTCTGTCACAGTTTGTTTTGTCCTCAATGTTGCTTAAAGTCTGCTGTGTTTCTTTTTAACTCTCACTGCATTCAGCCTACTGGATGACTAATGAATAATAGCCAGCCGATGTTATCAATCAAAAAAATTCCACTGACTCTTTAGATTTCATGGGATTCGCTCCTCTCCCACGCACATTTCACAGACTAACCCTAATTAGGAAATGCATTGACATTGCGAAGATATTTTCCCAAAACAGGGACTAGCTGGGTGGTTGGCGTAAGCACTGACAGACGCCAGCTGCTTTAAATGTGTATCTTTCTCACTAAATTTCATTGGTTGTCCTGAAATGTGCTCGACAGTAACTTAGAAATAAAGTCATCACCCCCCCCCCCTTACAATTAGACGGTTAAAATTAGAACAGGTGTGCACTAACCTCTTGGCTTTTTTGTCAACAATTCCCATCACAACCAGTTTCATTGAAGGCCGCAGCCCACCTTTTATCTCTCCGATATACTCCCCCTGTGAAACAATAGAGATTAATACGGATCAGGATGAGGCCTATAGCGCTACAAAAGCCAGCTCTTTTTCACTGTATTATCGGAAGGATACGTGTCTCTAAATGCTGGCTCCTCGTCCCTGCACTGTGCTGATGTCTTCATCTGCGGTGAGTTGCAGTCTGTTGCACCGGCCGGAACAATAGCCTTATTGATCCCGGTTTTAAACAGTCAGTGACTCAGCTGCACAAACTATATTTGTATATTATGTGTGTTCATCGTGCACTAATTGAAAAAATAATAACAAAAGGAGAATGCATTTATGTCACAATGCATGCGTTGCTTACATCAACAAAACAAGGGGAAAAGCAAAAAGGAAGCTACGTACATTTTCTTTATTGTCCTTTTCTTCCATTCCACTCAGGGCGTGATGCAGCGTGATTTAGAGCAGCGACACACACCGAGGACCGACTGACTCTGCCTCCAGCCGGCAAACCCCGCCTGCGCTGCGTTGTCATAGAGACTGGCTCTCACTTTGGCAGTGATGGTGGTGGGAGAGGCGAACAGAGAGTGAGGGCTGAAAGCACACTCTTCCATTCACTCTTATTGATATGGAGGAAATCTGGGTGATGGTCAGTCAGCTTTTGTTGCATCTGTTCACTGTTATCTCACAAATCTTTTGTCTTTCTATTGTCTGAGGTGCGCATCAATATTTTTAATGATGAAGTCCTCAGTTCAATTAACCTGAGGCTTATGCGTTCACTGGCCATGGTTGCACCATAGACCTCACCACACCGCTGCATCAATGTTAATTGTGATTGGCAAGCACTTAACTTAGAACTAATTACACCAACCAGATTTATCAAGTCAAAATGAAATGATACAAATCAAAATATTTTGATGCTCTACCTGCAAGAGTACCCCTTATAAAGCAATGAGTCATTGGAAAAGAATTTCCAAGTTAGTTGAGTTATAATATCCCTATAATAAAGACTGTATTACTAGACTGGACAGGCACATTGCATTACAGGTTTTACATTCAGTCTTAAAATGGCTTTTTAGTGCTGCATGTTTTATTTTATTTTATTATTTTTAATCGACAAGCTTGACCTGAGGGACAGCTCAGGTCAAAGACAAAGAGTCAGAGACAAAGTTAGAAAGGCAAGGTTGAGATGTGTTGGACATGTACAGAGAGAAAAAAGAGAAAAACCCCAGAGAGGAATTGTGGATGTAGTGAAGGAGGATATGAAGATGGTTGGTGTGACAGAGCAAGATGCTAGAGACGCAGATGATCTGCTGTGGCGTGCCCCTAAAAGGACCAGCCAAACGAAGAAGAAGAAGAAGAAGAACAACAAGATATGGACTAATGCATAAATATTGGTTATTCCAACCACTGACCCTTTTGCTGGACTGCCATGTTTTATAGTCCAGCTTACTGTAACATCAAATTGTATGTTAAAATCTTTTGTTAGATAACAAATGTTTAAAAAATTTAAATTGATCATTCCTATAAGAACATGATTAAAGAAAGAGAACATCCAAGTCAAATTCCTCTCCTGTGGTCCCCATCCCCTGAGTGATTAAATTATTTGTAAGGAGCCTGTTTTTCCGACTGCACTTTAAGGCATCAATTTAAAAAACGCCCTCCTCGCGCCAACCTTTGACCAACCAGCGTGGGAGAATCAGCTGATTTTGTCACATGACTTTTGTTACGCAGCCTGTCTGCAGCTAACATAACAGGCCGAGAGACAGTCGTGGGTAGGAGTAACTTTCACCCAGTTTAGACAAAACCATCCCAAAAAAATGAGTAAGTAACTTTACTGAATTTTGACTGAATTATGTGAGTGCAAAGATATGCGTCTGCTAACTGTTAGCGAGGCAATCCGACTTTTTTCAGCTACAGCCAGACACAATGGCAGTCACTAGTTAGCTAATGCTAACTAGAAACTGTCAGATGAAATCAAAGACGAAAAAAAGAAGAAGAAAACACTTTAGTAAAGCGAAGTTATGGTTCTGACTCGGGGAAGCGCTTTGGTCCCACGTTTCCCGTTCTACAGCAAATTAGCGATACAGCTTACTGAAATACAGCTTGTAGATTTTCATATATGTTGTTCAAATTCTTCTTTTGGGTTGCGTCAATGAAGAAAATATAAATTAATTTTCGGTTGTAGTGTAAGCACAAAGCGTGGATGCGATACCTAGACTAAAACTAACAATGTGCAATACTCGATAAATGTTTAAACCTTATTTCGAGCCTCAATGCCATACATAATCTCATGGGCACATTTTATACTTCTTACTTCTTCCATACAGTTTGATTAAATACTCAGTATATATGTCATGTATAATACAGTGCCATAGATACCGTATAATGCACTGCTGTGCAAAAGTCTTTTCTTTATATTTTTGCTTGGAAAATGGGTGCATCAATTTATTGAAACATGTGGACACACTGTATATAAGGCAGAAACAGAGTTTGTACAATTATAAGGCATATAAAACACAATATTTGGTATGACCACCTTTACTCTTCAACATGGCCTGAACCGTCTTAGTTAGCTTTCTTGTAATTTCTTTAAGTAGCCTTCAGGAATAGTTCTCTAGGCTTCTTGAAGAACATTCAAATCTCTTCTTTGGATGTTGGCTACCTTTTGTTTTGTTCTCTGTTAAGATGATCCCACACTGCTTCAGTAATGTTGAGGTCCAAGTTCTGGGGAGGCCAATCCATGAATGATAGTGCTCCATTGTGTGCTTTTCTATCCAGGTATGTTGTATGCATTGGCAGTGTGTAGACCAAAATCTAATGGTTCTTTTCTGTGTTCATAATTCTATCAATTTTGACAAGATCTCCAAAACCAGTGACAGAAATGCAGCCCCAAATCATGACAGGACCTTCACTGTGTTTACAGCTGGCTGTAAACACTCACTCTTCTCTCTCCTGACTTCCTTCATACATACTGATGAAAATTTGAACCAAAAGTATGAATTTTGGATTCATTACTCCATAACAGCTGTTGCCACTGATTTTCAGTTCTGCTATAATTTTTTTGGCATACCTCAGCCTTTTCTCCCTGTGTAAGAATGACTTCTTCACAGCTCTTCTACTGAGACCGTTTTGAGGAGGCTTCAGTAAATAGTTAGAGCAACTGAAGGATTATTTCCTTTTTCTTATAGACTTCAGACTGTGGATAGTTTTTTTTTTGTTTGTTTGGGTTTTTTTTGGGCCTAGCACCTTTTGCCCTCTACTTGTCCAGTTTTCAGTTTCCTCAAAAATTTTAAGGAATAATCTTGGAAGAGTCCAAGATATGCCAGGTTTTTGACTAGTAGCTCTTTGAGAATCACCTTGTTGGTGCAAAAATACAATTTTTCTACCTCTCAAACTGTGTTATCATTGACATTTTTTTGTACATTCAACTAAATAAATGGAAACAAATTATGCATTTTTGTGACAGGCTGGTAGTAACAAAATTCCCAAAGATAAAATTTAAAATTGGCTCTTTGTTAAGTTGTTCATTATGTGCAGATACAACACTGGTTGAGTTAGGTGCCTTTTTTATGCCTAAACAATCAGTGGGTCAGTGTTAAGTGGCTCAACAAATAAATAAACTTTCCTCTGAAAATGGTCAGGTACAAAAACTGGACTGGACTGAAAATGAGTGAAATGGGAGCCAAAGAAAAACTTAGAAAAACCTTCAGAAAGCCTGGCGAACTACTGCTCAAGACCACTTAAAATTTACAAGAACGTCTGGTACCATGGAAGCGAAATATAAAGAAATCAAAGACTTTTGCACAGTACTCTGTGACAAACAGTTTATTAACTGATTGTACCCAAAAACTGTTTAAAAAGAGAAAAGTGTTGTGGGTTTCTGGAATAATGTAGCAAAATTAATTTCATTGTGTGTTTCAGATAAAGAGAGCTCAAGTGTGCTCCGTGGCACCCTGATAGTGAGGTTGTATCTCCAGGTGTGACTACTGAGCAGAAAGTGTCACTGCGAAAGTGACCATGCATCCCTTTGGCTGTGAATCTGAGACCTCGCTTCAGGACCTGTTTGAGTACTTCAAGAGGTGCCTGCAGCATGGAGAGTGGGAGCTGGCGAGGGCATGTGTGCCACAGCTGGTTAACTCCGAGGGAGAACTTTCAGAAAATTTACTGGGTATAATCAAGGCTATTGTTTGCCATCCTTACAATTTAAGGTGAGTCACAAGTAAATTATAATAAGAATTAAATTCTGTGCAGAATATTTTTATTTGCAGTTCTTTAAACAACTGGGTGTAATTTAATGGTTTTTGTAGATGGAAGTCAGTAGGCAGTCCACACCGACTGGCTTGGTTTTGGCTGCAGGTCTTGGAGAAATGGGCAGCAGGACAGGTAATTCTCACAAAAGTTGATATTTAATAAGAGTGAGCTTTTTAAATTTTATTTTCCGAAATTTTACACATTATTTGAAGAATGTTTTTCTGACTAATATAGAAGACTCAAAAATATCACTTTGCTCTTCTCAAAAAGAAGAAGATATTTTGTTGTGAAGTAGGGTGAAAAGGCATTTGAAACACCACAGCACAACAGTGACAGAGCAGTGTAATACCTTTACACCTTTTTTCCTTCACTTTAGGTTTCTCCTAATGTCAGAAGAGAGCTGGAGTTTCTTTTACTTCTGGAGGAACTGGGGTCAGAGGGCATACCTGAGACTGTTCTCAAGGTCAATGTCATTTTTTATTGCTGCCTGCACTTAAGCTCACATTTGATAATGAAAACTTTTTTTATTCAGTAATTATATAACCCCAATCTTTCAGCAGGAGTTGCAACATGCTTTTGTAAATAAACAGTCTGAGCAAATGGCGCCAGAAGGTTCAAGAACAACAGCTGCTGAGTCTTGTTTGCTAACCCTCTTGGAGAAAAAGAAGCCGAGACTTGCTCAGTCTTTAGCACATTTCTTACAGGTAGAGTCAAACATGCCATTACTGTGTATGACTAAAAATACTTTAAAAATGTATCAATACATTTATCACATCTTAAAAAAACAAGAACACATGATTTTCCTAATTTCCTTCATCTCCAACAGGAGCAGGCATGCATAGAGGACCACACTCTGCAGCATGCATTCATCCAGCACTTGATAAAGAAACTGGGAAAGCCGGAGAAGAGGCCAGAAAAAATGGAGGAATGGGTAGAGGAGATATACGCTGTGTTGGCTGTGATGCCGTGGAGCTCTTGTAGAAGCAATGGGCAGTTGGAGGCACTTTGTGAAGCATTATGGGCAGTCAGAGAGGGCCCCCTCAAGGAGGAGAGGATCCTCAGCTCCTTGCTTCGCCCTCGATGTGACACTCTTGTCTCAGCATACTGCTCCACTGCTCTAAGGCTGCAGAGAGATCATCTGCTTAGGAGCTCACCTCACACACAAGGTACTTCATTTAAAGAGTTTACATTATCCTGCTAACTGCTTCCAGTGACTTATAAAACTTATTCTATCTTGAGGCTTAGGAACAGTATGATGGGCCACAAACTGCTGGCTTCAGCTAGAATATTTGATTAGATAACAATTTTAATTAGTTTCCATGTTAGTTTGACAAACAGCTTTGTAGCATAGCCACATGTGCCTATAAATCAGTTCCCCTTTTGTGGTTACCTCGGTATTTTGTTATATAGTTTTAATATTGATAATGTATTCATGCTTTAAAAACAAGACATCCTTTCCTTAGCGTGTTTGAGGAGAAATGCTGGCATTACCCCTTTCCTCTTTCAGTCACAGTTCTGCATCTGTGGGTGTCAAGCTGCAGCAGGCTTCACTGACTGCCAAGAAAATTTCCTCTTTTCTGTTTACTTTCTTTTTGTGTTGGTTTCTACTTTGACTATTTTGATTTAGAGTTTATTTTTGCTTCAGATATGGTTTTATTTCAATCCATTGAATCTCACTAAAAGATTTTACTAATGAGGAATAAAAAGCTTAAATGGGAACAGTGATATTTAAAAATGCATGAGGCATACTGATTTCTTATTTACAAAGTCTAGAAAAACCAGCAGTGTTTTTTTATTTGTTTTTAAAAAAAACACATTTGCATTCTTTTATTAATAAATTTGCTATTTTTATATCCCCCCTTTTAGTTGAGCTTCCTGAAGCAGAGCAACTTGCCCTCAGTTTATGTTGCCACAAGGACCGTCCAGCTATTTGGAAGATGATCTACTTTGAGTGCCTTAGTAGTGGAAAGCACTTCCTGGAGCAAGTCTTGGTAAGTAAATCAATGGAAACTTGTAATACTAGTTCAGTAACCAGATTTAAATTCCTTCTAGACATAATTCAAAAGTGTGCATCATGTTCCTTTAATGGTATTTTCATACTGTGTACTGTATCTCGATGGTCAAGTAAACCAACTGCATGTGATAAAATGCATTAATGTAATAAGGTTGGATTCTTCCTGTAGGTTACTGCACTTGACCTGATTAAACACGAGGATTTCAGTCAGCTGAGAAACTTGCTGCAGCTGGAGTTCCAGCCCTTGTCGCGTCTGCTGCTGCTGCTGGGATGGACTCAGTGCCACAGTCTTAGCTCAGCTCAAAAGCTGCTCAGCATCCTTCATAAAGAGCAGGTGATAACCAAAATTATTTACCTGTTCAGACACCATTCTATAGCCTTTTAGCCATTTGCTGTAACAGATCACCACATTCTTCATATTTTTGATACTTGGCTGTAGTGGTTTACTGATACTGTTTTCACCTTCACAGGCAGCAGCCAATGACTCTGTTCTGCAGGAGTTTGCTAATCTTTTGTCATCTCAGCTTGGAATACTTGAATGGTGTAAAAACAACAATCCGTATGCATTGTTTTTTTCTAAATTTGAAACTGTCATTTAATTCCAACCTAATTCCTTTTTAGTTTTTATTATATTTGTGTTTTGTCTCTCCAGAGAGGTCTCCATGGAGGCATTGCTGGCACAGCTTCAAACTCTGGACAATCACTCAGCCCTCTATATCCTGCATTCTCTGACTCCTCTGGCTCAGTTTGACGAACGCAGGATATTAGATCTACTACAGCAACTGCCAAATTTACCAGAAGCAGGTTTGCGTTAAGCACTTCTTGTCTTTTGTTCAAAATAGTCGAGAATGATTAATTTTATGATGCATATTATACAACTTTAAGGGTGACTGTGGTTCTTCTTTTCTGTTTCTTGCAGAGGGCACTGGGGCAGTCAGCACTCCCAGCCCTCCTGTGCAGAGAAACATAGTTTTGTTCCAGGGGTTCTGTGCCATGAAGTATGCCATCTATGCACTCTGTGTGAATGCACATAAATACTCAAACTGTACCAAGTGTGACCCCATGCAGCAGCACCAGCCCTCAGATGCCGAAACAGACCAAAATAAAACCTCAGCTTCCTCAGAAGGTACCAAGGCTGTGTTTCCTTTAGGAAGTGATGCTTTACTTTGATGACGGATGATAGAAATGTCATCTATTTTTTTTCTGATTATAATCTCAGTGGCAGAAACATAAATAAAAATGCAATAGCTGAGGTTATTCTGAGGAATTTCTGGATTTTTTTTCCAGCAGTACAGAAATGGAGGCTGGACATTTAGAAAGATAGATAGGGAGAATGGGGAGAGGGCAGGGAATGACAATAAAGGTCAGGCTGGTCAAAACAAGGACTTCAACCCCTATGTAATTTCTTTATTGGGCTGTAATACTGAAAAAAAATACCGAAAAAATTTGTTAGAAAGCCATCAGGGTTGCTTATTGTGTTTCTTAGTGATGTTTTGACTTTGTTCTTATTTGGTTGTGGTGTTTTTCAGATTTCCATTTGATGTTCCAGCACTATCTGTCTGAGTGTCAGCTCTATCTGGAGGCTGTGCCAGCCATGTTCCGCCTGGAGCTCCTGGAAAATATCTTCTCCCTTCTCTTTCTGTCCACCACTGACTTTGCTCAGCAGATTCAAAAAGATGCAAGTGCAAGTCAGAACACAGGGAATGACCGGGAAGGACAAATGGATGACACTGAGGACCAAAAGACAGGGAAGCAGAAGCTATGTTCAAGTCCAACAGCAGCCCACTGTAGTCACCTGGACCTGGGACACTTTATCCAGAGCTGCAGGGGGTTTCTGGTTGATGTGACTGCCATGGAGGGATTTCTGAAGCTGCTGAAAGAAGGGTTGGAGGGAATGTGTGTGGTAGGTCAGCAGGACGGGCAGGAGGAAGGAAGAGCTTTGCCTCGAGAGGCAGAGGCGGCTGCAATCTTGGGCTGCTCGGTGACTCCTGAGTCGTTTGGGGCGCGCTTGCAGAGGTTGACCAAACGCACAGCAGAGGCTCAGTGGAGGCTACAGATTATCACCAGCAACCAGGCCAGTGGAAGTGGTAAGCTAGCAATTTCTTCTGCTTCTTTGCTTTCTTCTTCTTTATATATTGTTCCAGAAAAATATTTGACTGGGGGCTCTTCTTAGAACTGCACCCAGTACATGTAACTATGTTCATGCTTCTGTAAATGCTGTGCATAAATTCTTTGAGCCTTGATGTTGGATTGATGTAACTTCAGGTTCAGAAAGTCCTCTTACGATGTCAACAGTAGGCTGTACTGTCGTTCCTCTGGGACACCCAAAGAGCTCGAGCCTGAGGAGGCGAAGGAAACCAGGAAGGCATAGCATTGAGAGGCACTCCTCCACAGAGAAACACAATGGAGAAGTCAGCACGAGTGCATCAGGTAAGAGAAAAACACCCTGCACTTGAATGGAAAATGTACTGGTTCTTATATAACCCTTTTGTACTCCACTTTGAGCACTCAAACGCTTTGTCCAACATGTCTTCATTCATCCATTCACACAAGCACTTTTTTCCTACACCTAAGTGCTTTCTATCTAGCGTTCACACACACACTCACACTCCACTGAACACACCCCAGAGCGATTTCGGGTTCAGTATTTTGCATAAGGATACTTTAGCACACAGAGTGGGCCAGCCAGGGATTGACCCACCAACCTTCCAATTAGTAGGTGGCCTGCTCCACCTCCTGAAATACAGCCACCCTACTTGTGTATAAATCAGAAATTGTAATTGTTCATCAGGAGAATTGAGTTATTTTTCTGTTATTGTTGATTTATTGATATATTGTCAGATGGTGGAGGAGGGATTGCAACAGGCTGTGTGGAATTGGAGTTTTGCCCATGTGGAGGTCCCCACAGCTGGTTGGTCCCTGCCATGTTGTCCCCTCCAGAGTCTCTGCTAATGTCCTGCATCCGACGAGGAAACTTCATGGAAGCTCATCAGGTCTGTGATTTAAAATTTGGACCCAAAAATCTGCTTTCATGTCTGGTCTGGACAAGGGCGTAGGAATGAGTTTACTATTGGGGGGGACACATATGAGAAACCTGACAGATCCATAAATACTCGGAGCAAAGCGTAAAAATGCTATATTGATCACGTCTATCGTGATATATATTGTTATTGGTTTAATGCCCAGGCCTAATATGTATACATTATATATCTTGTATCCTGTCAAC
>VUQK01022453.1:3847-26571 GCA_015106715.1 Bujurquina vittata | reverse complement strand
GATAGATAAACAACCATTCACGCTCGCATTCATATTCTCATTCACACCTATGGGCAATTTATATTTGCCAATTAACCTAACCCCAGTACATGCATGTCTTTGGACTGTGGGAGGAAACCGGAGTACCCGGAGGAAACCCACGCAGACACGGGGAGAACATGCAAACTCCACACAGTGAGAGAGAGGCCGGGCCAAGGTGGAATCGAACCCAGGCCTTCCAGATGGTATTCAAACTGAGACAGCAGTGCTAACCACCGCGCCACCGTGCTGCCCTGTGATGATGACATCCCCTCCTATGGATTTTTCAATAAATTCTTAAACCGGCACACAAAAACGAGGGCACCTTAAACACGTCCTCCACACCACACCTCAGACAGATAAACTGTGGCATTCAAACCATGAGTACATGGTCAATAAGCACTGAAAGGGTGCAGAAACCACCAGAAGAAGCCCTGGCTGTTGAAAAGAGACAGATTCCTGAAATTGGCTCCAAACCGTGAGCCTCCCATTTGCAGCCACAGCAGAATGAATATTAATTTAAGTTTTTTCCAGTCTTCAACTGTACAGTTTTGACGTATTTTAGTTTAGCAGCCTCCAATTTCTGTTCTAGTCTGACACAAGAGAAACCCAATATGTTCCTTTGTAGTCCATTTGCCTTAAGGCTTGATGTGTGTTACGGTAGCCTTTCTTTCAGCTCCAACCAGCTCAGCATCTGAACAAACAAAGCTAAACAAGCGTGTTTCCATCTGCAGAATTGCAGCTTTTTGGTACTTTGGACTGTTTGGTAAACAGAAAAAAAACAGTGGAAAATTCAGGAGATTTGAACCTTTAGAAATGCTTAAACCAGGATGTGTGCCACAGACAATCATGCAGCAGTCACTGAGATCACACTTCTTGCCATTCTAATGTTTGACGTGAACATTAACTAAAGTTCCCGACCTGCATCTGCAGGATTGTATGCATTGCACTTCTGCCATGATTGCCTAATTAGATGGCTGCGGGTGTTTCCAAATAAGCTGCTTATGTAAGCGTAATATACAAAAAAAACCACATTGGCACTAAGAGTTCTACCACATTTTTGAGAAAGGCAAAGTGGAATTTTTCTGAAGGAAAAAAAGTGAAGAGTTCGTGATGTGTGTGAGTGATTATTTTCTTTTTTCCCTGATTGCCCAAGATCAGGGAGAAAAATTTAATAAAAACAGAAATTTCATATTCTGATTGCCACGGGTTAGATGGGGTTGAGATTGTCATCTATGATGACTGGGACCTCAGAGGGTTCATGGATAGAAAGACGCACCAAAATCCCTTATTTAAATAGCAGGAGACAAGGCCTCACATTAAAGTCTTCCTCTATTACAACTGTGTTTGGCTGACTTTTCTACTTTACTCTTGAAATGAAAAACTGAATAGATTCTAGATCTAATCTATCTTATAACTGACCTTTTTCTCAACTCTAAACAATTGTGGATTTAACAGACTGTAAAATGTGTTTAAATCCATCCATCCATCCATGCCTGACCTGAAGTGGGCACTCCACCCTTTACCATCTGAGGACAGTGGTCTTAGAGTTAGAGGTGCTACTTCTCATACCCACCACTTCACACTCAGCTGCAAACTGCTCCTGTGCGAGCTGGAGGCCACTGATACAACATGGACCTAATCTGAGGGATGGGTTCAAGGAGTGACCAGCAACAAACCAACACTCTCACACTGGGAATAAGATTCACAATGATTTATTCTTATCAAAGTGTGGTGCTGCACTGGGAGTGCGATCCTGGCCTGGGTTCCGGGGCCCAAGAACACCACCACCAGGGGTATCTGCTTGATCATAAACAGGAAAAAGGTGGTCACTTAACAAAATAACCAGTCAATCAAATACTGAGCTCTAATCTGGCTATATAGAGTTTCCACGCACTTTCAAAAGCTTTGCATTAGTGGGGAGTGGGGTTCCACACGAAATACTGGGACTGCAACTCAGTCTTTCCCTCTCCAGGTTTCATCAGGCTGGCCACCTCCCAGTGGATTCCTTCTCCTTGAACTCCCTTTGCAGGCAGGTTTTCCTTTAGCAGTTCCCAGTCCTGTCTTCATTAAAACGCTCCAAACAGACTTTGTTTAAAATGAATCCTCCTTCCAGTGAAAACAGTCTCCTTTAAAAACACTTAAAATCCTCCTCAGGCCAAGTAAAAGACAGGCTTACTTTAACAAGGGTTTTTTCCTCAGCTGAGATCCTTCATCCAGGTCTGTTCTTAGCAGCCACTCCAGTGCTCTACACCCCTCTTTTGCTCCTCTCATCCACGTGCGCTGCGTTACTCCTTCCTCTCCCCTTTATAGAGGAGAGGCTCCAAACCTCCACCAATCACTTACTTCCAGTACTCAACTCAAATACCTGGCAGCTGGACTAAAGTGGGGCCTCCACTCCCACATGGGTGTGGCCTATAATCACAAAAGCATGCAAAATTGAACATAAAAGTATCCTAACCCCATGCTTCGCAGGAGATCCTGTTATTTCCACTTTGCCACAGCCACCACCTGATGAAGCCAACAGGACCACATCATCCGTAAAAAGAAGAGACGAGATTCTGAAGCACCAAGATGGAAGCCTTCTGCCACTTGGCTACGCCTCAAACTTTTGTCCATAAAAACAGAATCAGTGACAAAGGGATGGTGGGAGGCTGGAGTCCAACACCAACTGGAAATGAGTCCGACTTATTGACGGGAATGCAGACCAAGCTCTTGCTGCAGTTGTACAGGAACTGAATGGCCCTTAGCACCCAGCTCAGGATACCCTGAGAGACGCGGTCAAATACCTTCTCTTAAGTCCACAAAACACATGTAGCCTGGATTGGCAAATTCCCATACACACTTGAAAATCCTTGCGAGGATTAAGAGCTGGTCCAGTGTTCCATGACCTGGTCAAAATCCACATTGTTCCTCCTGAACCTGAGTTTTGACTAATGACTAATTTTCCAGCACTCTGGCATAGACCTTCACAGGGAGGATGAGCAATGCGATCCCCTGATAGTTGGGACACATCCTCTGGTCTTCCTTCTTAAAGACGGGGACCACCAACCCAGTCTGCCAATCCAGAGGCACCGCCCCAGATCTTCACACGATGTTGCAGAGGGGTGTCAACCAAGACAGCCCCGAAACATCCAGAGCGAGACATCCAGACCGTGCCAAATAAATAATAATATTTATTTTTAGAAGCCCCACTGTAAGGTTTGTAAGGCTACCAAAACGGAAAACCCAACAGTAAAAGAGAAAATAGCCAAGAAAAAAAAGCACAGTCTTTAATAAAGATGACACATACGGGCTTGTTTGAATGTTTACTTCATGAGTCACAATCAAAAATGAAAAAGATGGACCTAATTTTCCAAAACCACAGACTGACTGTTGATGTTAGTCAGTTACTGATGTCGATACCGATGGAAACATTTCCTTTGTAGTCCGTGTATTTAGCTGGATTTTTATGCTTGCTGCTTATTTTTCTACCCCTCATTGCACTTTCAGTATTTGCAGCATGTTCAGTCTGCTTTCTAAATGTTTCCTCTGTATTGTTAAATTTGCTTGTTCTATGTATTTGCATGTGTAATGTAGCAAACAGATATTATAGTACAGCATGTAAGAAGGTGCCCTAAGACAAGTTTCCTGTAAGCTTCAAATATGCTTAAAGGTGAGCTTCTTTGTATCTTTTACTTCTATAGAGCTTAGATAATCAAAAATCACCAAAACCTTTTTATTAGCTGTTGGACTGGTTAAAATCTTAATGCACATCTAAGGAAATTCTTCTATTGGCAGGAAAAACTTCTCTTGTTTCTTACTCTAAACCACCTCCACACCTCAGTTAAAGCAGGTACTGAAAGAAATCACTGCTTTTTCCTAAATGAGTGCAGTACAATAAAAAGCACTTATAGTCTTTGTTTCTTTTCTTTTTTGCTTTCAGACGTCTGAATGCAAACCATCTGCCCAATCAGATTTCAGGCTGCAGTGCTTCTCCTGAATTTCTCGGTTTGCATTTCCAAACTGAGGAATTTTCATCTTCTCCTTCATCTCCCAGTGTCTCCCTCTCCTCTGTTTTCTCCCTCTTGATCCGCTTTCATCTTCTTTTCCACCTCTGATAAGTTTTTTTCCTGTCCGTCTCGTTTCATGTGTTTAGAGTTGAGAGTTTGCCATCAGGGACGAGAAGAAGGCCAAAAAAACTGGGAGAAAAAACAACTAGCTTTTGATTTCTGCTATTCTGTGTGATGGATGCTTGAGGGGCTTATCTGAAGAACACAATTAATCCAGGTGCTTGTATCAATGTCACCTCGGCAAATAACATTTGATCAGCTGGATATGAGGCAGACAGCAATTTAAGGCCGCTAATGATATTTCCTTTCTCTTTGTATCCAGCTCAGTTTTTCTGTTTCTTCTACTTTGACACTTTCAGTCTGCCAGCTGTGCAACCGCTCGACAGTAATGATGAAAAATATGTCTGCGCTAAATCAAAAAGACTAATCACCTGCTTTTTAAAAACACACAAAGCCATATAGCCAGCCTCTACTCACCTACAAAATTTAATTTTGTAATGAGGAGCCTGATAACACATCGACATTTAGCCTGAATGTTATCACCATGGGGTTTAATAACAGCACGCTGGATGCCATATCGTTCTTGTCTGTGAGCCTCAGGGTGTGAAAGCACTTATCGCTGTGGGTTTTCTGCCTATCTGTCTCAGTTTCTGTTTGTCACAGAAGGACAGGCCTGCCATGCGAGGGTAAAGGGGCCAAAGGGTCAGGCCGGCTCTGGGTTAAATCCTCTTTTAACATTTCTTGTCGGAAAGCCGATCAAACAGTAAAAGACAGAGAAAAAGTCCAAGCACCAACAAAGAAACTCAGCCAAAACTACACAAAAAACTATCTAAATCTATCTAAATGGCTGAGACAGGGGAAAAGATGCAATCCAACCCCAGTGAGACTGAAATGACTGAAGAAGCGATGACACTGAGATTCAAGAAGAAATGCAAAGAAAATGACGTCAAACATGTAAAGCAAGTAAAAAAAAAAAGAATGTGGATAAAAGACAAAAAATGTTTAAAAGAGATGCAGCCAAAGAAAAAAATATTCAAAACAACACAAACACATTCAAATTAATGACAAAGACACACAACTGCTGCAAAGAAAGACAAAGCCACAGCAACCACACGGCCATGTGAAACAAAACGACTGCAACAAGATTTTCAAACTGAGCACAGGCGCCGCATGAAAACCTGCCGAAAGAGTCAAAAAGACTGCAAAATGACACAAAGGGACAACTGCAAGGAGCGAAAGACCACAAACTAAAGTCCTATTGTCTCATATTGATAATCACACATATTACCATGGCCTTTAAAGTAACTAAAGAGCTCTAAAGCTCTTGACATTTCTCCCACTCAAAAAAATTCAGTTTCTATTTTTTTAAATTCAGACTTTATGCAAATTAAACAAACTATAAATACTCGTGAAATATGTACATATCTATGGATTGTCAGAATCATTTGTGCTGTCTGAAGGACTAATCCTAAATCGCTCCAGCAGTAGCTCAAAGTTACTACTCTTACTCTGATAAATGGGACAAACATGTGGCGTTCCCAGATGATGCCTCTGAATGACCTAGTGTCTACCTTTGAGTTTGAACCACATTGAAGCTTATTGCTCTGTTTGGTCGGGCAGAGCACCTTCTGAAACATGCAGAAAAAAAACTGCAGCATTTGCAGCTTTAATTGCAACACCGTTGCTCCTTTTTAGGAAGAAGGCTGACAGTCTGCCCACCCACACTCCCTAAAGCAGGCAGCTGTTCCCACTGAAACACTGTTGTCATGGTGTTTCTGTAGTTTCTCTGTCACAATTCAAAATCATACATAAACAACTGTTGTCAGTAAACTGATTAACTGATTGATCACTTCTGTTGTCGCAGACCGGGGTGGAGAGAAACATATCTCTTTATGAGACCTGCGAAGCTTCGCAGTGAAGCAGTTTGCTGTCAAACCAACCAAACTTAATGAGAATTATCCATCTTTGCCCGTCCTGCTCCTAACGTGCAGCAACAATTTCAGTCTGCCCTCGCTGCACCTGTCGATCTCCAACCATCTTGCCTCCTTCCTCTCCCCACTCTATCTCTGTCTCTCTCTGTCACTTGCCTTCTATTCGTTATGAGCCGGTAACGAGAACATGGCGTGAGGAAGATTGCTCAGTTTATCTCCTTCTACCCAGTACCTGCTAGTATCCCAAACCTTTTTTAGGCCTTTTTTTTAATTAGATTTATCATAACGTGTGACTGCCAAAGCCCCTGCAGACAATTTAAAAAAAAAAAAAAAGAGGAAGTTCATCACCATCATGAACAACATTTTAAAGCAGGTCCCTTTCCTGTTATAGTAGCTAATAAATTGGGCAAGTGTGCCCGGTGAAGGGCTGTAGTGACTGCAGGCCAGCCAGAGAGAGAAGGAAACGCTGTCAGACCTCAGATTCAACCCACAGAGGTACGTTGGAGGCAAAGCTGCACTTTCCTCCCACACCGTGACAGACAGAAAAATGGAAAAAATTGAGTTTTAGCTTCAAACTTAATGGAAAATTTGACATATTTAACAGTGAACAGATAGGGTCTGATTGCTGTGCCCGTCTGGTGAACTATGAGAAACTGCTGAGCTACTGCTGGAAGCCCCTGGAAAACTAAACAAAAAGAATAAATTAAATTTGATAGATTTTATATTTCTGAAATTAATTTTTAATTAAGAAAACTATGATATGATATGATATGATATGATATGATATGATATGATATGATATGATATGATATGATATGATATGATATGATATGATATGATATGATACTACTGAATCTTGTCATTCCAATACAAACTACCCTCTGTGGTCTAGGGTATAATCGTCTGTTTTTGACTACTTTAATTTTACCTTTTCTATTTCGCCTTAAAAACCGTTTACCTTGCCTTGCTTGGTATCATTCTTTTTGGCACAACCTCTGCAATAGGAACTGAAAAGTTATTAGTTTTTCATTTTGGCATACTGGACAACACATTAGACCTGAAATCACACCGAAATGTAGAATCAGAGTCATAAACAGGTCTTTTCAGTCTCATTGCCACAGGTGTAAAAATTCAAGCCCCTAGCCGTGCAGTCTGCCTTTGCAAACATTTGTGAAAGATCTCACTGAATTCAAGTGTGGTACTGTGATAGGATGCAAGAAGTCAGTTGGTGAACTTCCATTTTCTCCTAGTTATTCCATGACCAATTCTGAGTAGTAGTATTGTAAAGTGTGTTGCAAAGTTGGAGTGTGAGGGAACCACAGGAGCTCAACCACATAAAGTTAAAAAGCGGGGTCACACGGTGTGTAAAAGTCACCAGCATTCTGTTGCCTCAATAACTGCATCGGTCTAAACCTTCTCTGACGTTAACATCAGCACAGGAACTGTGTGCGGGGAGCTTCATGGCATGAATTTCCATGGAGCAGATCTTGTAGGTGCAGTAGGCCAGTACTTTTGTCCATATAGTGCATTGTCAGAGAGTGAAAGATGGTCAGTCCTCACAGCCCTAAGCATCAGAGTGGGTCTGGGATTATATGAGGGGACAGAAGACACTGAGACAGCCTAAAACCATAGAACAGTTGCAAGCTCCTTAAGATGCTGGATCAATAAATTCTTTAAATCAGACCAGTTTACCTCCTGTGAAAATAACTGTGCTGCATTACTGTTCATGTTATACTGAGTTACAAAGATGACAGAGGTGACAAAAAAGAGGTTTATACATTTGTAGCCACTAAGTGTTTGCCGCAGTGGTTTTGAAGCTGCAGGCCCCTGTGATGAGGCAAGGAGCCACGGCAGGTGTGCTGCTGACCAGATACCTTGTTGTTAATGAGTGATAGAAATTGTGGGCTGAGGAGCATGAACTTTTTTCAGCTTCTGCATGCCAAAAAAGTTTGAGAACTGCAATATTAAAGTTTGGTATGTTTGCACCGATAAAGGCTGCAAATCACTCAGTGTGTTCCCTTAACAGTTTTGATTTATGAATATAGGACTTGGACTCATAATTGGGCATTTCTGCATTGACGAATTGTCTCTTTTAAGTGTGAAAATCCTTCTTCTACCACTGCACAAAATCAGCTTTCCTCTCACCGGTTGACCCTAATCTCCACTCATCCAGACACAAACACTAATATCTACATGAATCACAGAGGCTGTTATCGGTTTGTAATTTTCTCTTCATCTCTCTCCGTTTTCTTCCTCTCTGTAGGGATCTCGATGCCGATTCCTGTGCTGGGACTCAGAGACCACTCCAAGGTCTTCAAAGATGGCAGCTGTCTGCTGACAGATAACAATTTTGTGCTGGTCGGCTCCTTTGTGGCCTTCTTTGTCCCCCTCACGATCATGGTCGTCACCTATTTCCTGACCATCAACGCCCTGCAGAACGAAGCCACCCTCTGTCTGGACCAGCTGGTCCCTCGGCCCAAATGGAGCACAACCTTCACTTTGAGCTTCTTTCCACAAACCTCTCTGTCCTCTGAGAAACTCCTCAGGCGATCGTTAAGCCGTGACGCCGGAGGCAGAGGAAGCACCGGTGGGTTGGGCGGTGCCCGCGGGAGCATCTCTGGCTCTCTGTTTGGGCGCCGCACCATGCAGTCGATTAGCAACGAGCAGAAGGCTTCTAAGGTCCTTGGGGTGGTGTTTTTTCTCTTTGTGGTGATGTGGTGCCCGTTTTTCATCACCAATGTGCTGGTGGTGGTGTGTGACCCTGACGTGTGCGATGCAGGAGTAATGGGGGGTCTGCTGAATGTTTTCGTCTGGGTAGGCTACTTGTCCTCTGCGGTCAATCCACTGGTCTACACGTTGTTCAATAAAACGTACCGCGCCGCGTTCCTGCGCTATGTTCGCTGCCAGTACCAGCCAGAGAAGAAACCTCTTCAGCTTATACTGGTGAACACCATCCCGCCACTGGCGTACAGCTCCACCCAGCTACCCTTGGGAGACGTGGAGAAGTTACGAAATGGAGTGGCACACTGTAGTGGCGGAGTGAAGGAGTTCTCTTTACCTGGACAGGAAACAGAGAAATCCAGGCAGGACAAAAGCCACGGAGACAAAGACGAGAGTTGTGTGTGAGACACTGAAACAAAACCCCGGTTAAAGGGCAAATCAGTGCAAGCAATTTCAGTTTCCCCCTCTGTGGTTACAGTGTACTTAGAAGAAAAGGGTCTGAGATTTTAAGTGCCAAAGACAATGTGCCTCAAAGTCAGGAGTTTGGAAATACAGAGATCCCTGAAAAAGCAGAAGGAGCCTTTAAATGCTCCGCATTTCTACAGCAAACTAAGCTTTTCAGTTCAAGTCATCAGATTCACAAAGCGTCTGACTTATCAACAGCTTATCAACAGTGAATAAGGTCTATGTTTGATAGAAACGAATGGATTACCATCCCTATTTTCAGTCTCACTGCTCTTTCAAAATCTTCTGTACACTGCCACAAAACAAAACTCTTGAAAAACGTCAATTGATTTATTTTTTTTATTTAACAGTCTTTGAAAGATATCTTCCAGTCTGAGACGATGGCATCGTCCACGCGAATCATGTGGAATGCAGTTGGGCACATCCCACTTTAAAAAGTGACATAACATTCCTATTTTGTTACAGCACTTTGGACAACAGGGGTGAAAAAAGTCAGACATTCTTAACATAATTAAATTTCCCACGGATGCTCAGCTGCTGTAACCTCAGCGAACCCTTCATTCTGCCAGCTCCTTGGCATCAGTCATATGGTGTCTACCTTCCATCATACCTTTGGGTGGATCAGTGGGGATTAGACTGGATTTCCTGCCACCTTATCAGATGGTAGTGTTGGGAGGAGGGAGCTCCAGGATGAGCCTGATACACCAGGACTCCAGACACTTGCAGAGGTCAGATAAAGCTGCCAAAAAGGGAAGGGGAAAAAAAACATCTGCTGTTTCTGTATTTTATGTTGAAAACAGCAAAAGCAAGAATGTGTCTGAGGCAGATGTTCATGAAGAAGAGAGAAACAATAAATGAATCTATATTTGTATTTTGTGCACCTTTGTGAATAAATGTATATGACTGTTGAGGTTAAATAGATTTTATTTGCAAATGAGAGGATGACTTTTGAATCTGGTGCAGTGCGGTGTGATTACAGCAGAGTATAAGACAGCTGACTGGCAGGAAAAAGTGTATTTAAGTGCAGGTATATTGACTGCAAAGGTCACAGTTTAGATTATGTTCTAACCAAACTATCCATGCACAGAAACATAATGCTTCCACGCTGTCCAGATTTAAACACTGTTTTAACACTTGCTAATACGGAGCTTCTGTGTGAATAAAGGGAAGCAGCTCAAACAGTGCATGAAGGTGGGCTTGTTCGATGGGTTTAGTGCCAAGAAATGTTTGGTGCAGTGTTTGAGGCTTGAATTAGTCTTGGTCTAAAATTGTTAAAAACATTGTCTTTATTTAGAATGCAGTGTTGGTTCATTGGCTTGTTAACCAATCAAACTGACACCCTGGGTATCCTGTTAATGTTTTTTTTTTTTTTTAATAATGTGCAGTCAGGTAGGGTTCATCCCAATGTCTGAAACAGAGCATGACATAGTAAGCAAGGATGTGCAACAGTGTTGTGCTACAGTCACAGTAGGGAATGTAGTGGTTGACACAACCAAAATGATTGTGACTGTGTGCAGTGAACTTGGTGGTAAAACACTGATAACACAGAGTCATCCATCAGTTTGTAATTGAATGTGGTCAACTTGGGAATTACATGCAATGTGTTTCTCATAATAAAGCAATTAAAAGTGGTACATTGGCAAAAGAAAATTCACACATATGTTGCCATCTGCAGCAAATTCACATTAACTACTTGCATTCAGAGTCCAACCAGAACCTCACAGATTTGAAACAGACATTCAGGAATTCCTCCATAAACAGTACATAGTTACTGCAGGCAATATGACTGCAAAATGACATAAGTAACCTTGCTTCTATATAGGAATACAACCAGGTAGCAACCTGCTGAGTTACATCTCCTACTGCAAAGAGATGTGTTGAAAACAGATAGTGCAGATTGACTCAGATTGTTTGTAATCTGTTGGCAATCTGTCTGCATTTATAAATTAGACAGTATTTTTTGCAAACCTTTGCCAATCTCTCTGAGAATGACTGCAGCCTGACAGCAGACAGCGATAGTTTGGAGACAGGTTGCCTCCTTCTGACAACCTTTACAATTCCCTTGCAATCAAAAGTGATTATCTGTGGTCACCTTTGAGCTACAGTACCGGTTAGCTGCCACAACTAATTGCAATCAGTAGCCATTAATACCCAATAATTAATACCCTAACCAAACGAGGAGGTTAGAAAGACCATAGCTTCACTCACACAGCAGAACCCCTGTGTGCAGTTACAGGTCCCAGCGAGCCTCAGCAGAGGTCACTGATAGAGACAGCTCATTTCAAATAGTGGTTATCTACCTAGCTGCAATGGTACAAGTTGCGAATGTGTCTACTCCCACTGCGAACACAGCCAGCAGTGTTGTATTACATAGTTACATAATACATGACAAGTGACCAAAACTTTACAGGGCACCTTTAAATGAGTCTTTTAATGCTGCATTCAACATCTAAACAAAAGCCACAAACCAAAAGGAAAGCAAATAAACGGTTTTACTTGTGTTATGGAGTTAGAACACACACCTACTCAGTAATTTAAATTAGACTAGCTGGAACAGATGGCATCATAATGGCAACGACTCAAGTGTAACAAAAGCAAAAACAATGCACCTTATGTTTTAAAAAGAGAGCGTGTTAAGCACATTAAAAACTGCTGCTTAACAAATATCAAGTTATTGCTGTTAAAAATGTATCATAGAAGTAATGAGTCATTTTCAGTTTAACATGTTAGGTGTTTTGTAGGCTTCTCTTTTATAATAGAGGTCGTCAGGGAAAAGCCTTTTGGAAGATTATTTTGGTTGCAGTACCACATTTGGCCACTGGAGGAAAATTGGCAAATTGATTGACTGAAGCGTTATGTCAGCGCTGCTATTAAACCCATGGTTCATGTGAAAAGCAATAGTTTAACCCCTTTGTGGAGCAGCTGTTTTGGAGCATTATTCTTAATGACTAAAATTGAAGACACAGGATGAAGGTGCTACAGTTCACTGGGTTGTGATCAAATAAAATATGCTGGATGATATTTTTATGAGCTACAACTTTCTAGCTTAAATGCTGCTCATCATTGTGGGGCCTGCATGAAGTATTATCAGTGTTAAGCAATATGTTGTTTTCCTTGTAGACAAATTGCAGTCAAGGAAATGCTGCAGAAAGGGGTTAACATAAGCTCTGAAAAGCTAAGGGAACCAGAAGCAGAGATGAAATGGGTTGGAGTTGTAAAGAAAATAAAAATTCACAAAAGTTTAATATTAATAGTTCCTCCAAATGTTAACTTGGCATTTGTAAGAGGAATGTAACGGGAAGTTCACTTCCAAAATGACGAGCATCCATTTGGAATAATTTAAAAAGCCAATACACTTTGGTTCACGATCATCCAATGTTGGACTGTCAAGTCTGCTGTTTGAAGGCAGGAAAGCTGAAGGCTATTTTTCAGAGTAAGAGATTCAGGATCAGATCAGTGAGGCTGCTCCTAAACAGCAGCGCTGAAATGTGTCTGCTTTTCATTCTGCATCAACATTCATCACTGATTCACTGAGAGTGGGCCTGCTGCTAAGTGGCTAATAAATCCTACAATGATACAGAAACAATCAACAATGTATTCCTGGCAAAATTCTGTTTATTTTTATGCTGCCTCTCAATTTTAAAGGTTTTGTGGATTCTATCCCAGTCCAGCGTGACAAAGGATCTCTTTTTGTCCATTATAGTTTTCATCTATAATTGTAATTTATCATTTGAAAAACAAAAATTAATAGAAAATAGCTTGGTTACAGACCTCTGAATTTCTGAATATCTATTATATTGCTTTTAAAATCAGGCCCATCAGTTGCTCAACTGTAATATTTATGCTAACTGGACGCTAGCTGTGACACCTCATTTAATTATATACAGCTATGAGGTCACCTCATAGCTGTATATAATGTAGTTTTTTCTCTTTTGTCTTTCTTTCTTTTATTTAAAAAAAAGTCCTTTATGGTTTTCAAATGTTCCGGTTTTGGCTGTGTTGCAACTGTTGGACTTCAGAAGTGTAACCTTTCCCACTGGTCACACCTTGAATATGATTAAGAGAAATTTACCTTATTTCTCAAAACATTTTTTAACATGTTTTTTAACACATTAACCGTAGTTTCTGTTACACTACACCAGGTCAAAGTTACACAGGAGTGCTAAGTGAAAGATAATGGTCATTCAGTTTATCTGAAAATTCATCTACATTTTTAAAGGAATTATGGACCAAACCATGAAAGAAAAGGCCAGGACATATAAACTGAATTTTCCTTAAATGCCAAAGTTTTCAGAATGAACTGTCTTTGTATCTTTGTAAGTGCAGCCACGGTGTGTGAAGGACTCTGCGGTTTGATCACATTGTTTGCCCGTTGTGTTACTGGTAGCTAACAGTCTGGTTTGGGTTTTATTTTTTTTAACTTGGACTCACCAGAAGTAGCTGCTGTCTGTGTAATTCTGTTGCTGTTGCAGTGATGTAAAGACCACCGACACCTTTATGCAGACAAACCTGGATCCACAGTGTAACACTGATTTGGAGGCGTTTTTATTTTAATTTTTTTAAATAGTGTGAATTTTGATGTTTGACAGTAACCGTCACATTTCTTTGGTATGTCAACTGTACGGGACTGTTTTGGGGTTTTTCCCTTGTTTTTAATTCAAAGTAAAGAGAATAATTGGAGATAATGTAAGAGAGTCGGGGTTTTTTTTGTTCAAGACAACAGTGGATGAATAAATTTGTGTTTGGATACTTGACATCCCTTGGCTCAGTGACTATAGACAGGAAGTAATGGTAAAGTATTGCGTATAATTATGACAGAAATATCCTGGAAAGTTAATAAATAATATTTCTTTCAGCAGCAGGCGTCCACGGGTCCGGTTCTGGTCTTCTGCTGGTGGTTTGGAGCAATTGCTGTTCTTCTAAGTCCCTGAATACACAAACTCCTCACAGCACAGCACCCCTGATACAGCATCACATACCTGACAACCAAACACGCTCCACATTTACATTCACAGGATAAACTGGGTCAGAGAAAAAAGAAAAAAGGGTGAAAAATCTGAAGCTGTGTTTACATGTAATGCTGGAACGTGATTACTGTAAAAACCCAGGTAAGGGAATTCTTGCCAAACCGCTATGCCTTCATTTGTTTTTAACTAAAACGAGCATATTAATAATGTATGATGTATCAGCCTTAAAAGTCTTTCTTTCATCTCTTTTTTTATTTTTTATATCTTGGATGGACTATTTGGATCGGCGGCTCGGTGAGAGAACAGCTCAAACGTCTTTCAAATGTAAAAAAATATATATTTTCAGAATGTCAAAAAAACTTTTGTTTGTTTTCAGGGCTCAAAATTGAAATTCTTTACTAACCAATACATGACTAAGTGAGAGCAAAGCGGGAGACTGAGTGGCAAAGAGTCTGCAGTGAAGTGTGTGCTGTCCCAGTCTGTTGTGGTGAGAAGTGACACTGAAGGCAAAGCTTTGATTTACTGCTTCATACGCTCAGCTTTGGCCACTGTGGTTACCACAAGAATAAGATCACAGATGCAAACAGAAGAAACAGGCTTCTCTTGAGGAGGTGGGGAGTTATTTGGGAGCTGTAGCGACAGCAAACAGATGCATGAACACACAGCCATGCTAACATGCAACAGCTGGTTCATTGATAAAACTCAATAATTTCCACAGGCTGGTAAAACTTGCTTTTCTTGCAGTGTTAGTTTTCATTACTGGTAGCTACAGCTTTACACTGAGCACGTGCTCAGGTGAGCTACATGAGTTAATAGCACAAAATAGTAACTTTATTTTTTTTTTTATTGTGGGGCTCTCATTCTGACTTTACGCAACAACTGAAGTGAGACAATTCAAACGTAGGACACAGCTGCTGAAGCTTCAGCTTCACTGGAGAAAATAAATGCAATCATTTATGTGGTATATCGAACAAAATAAAATCGGAATCATTTCCAATTAAAGGACCTGTAGCAGCTGTAGCCTTAGTTACCCCAATTTTATCACAAAAAAATTCTATCTTCCAGTTTGGTTTAAAATAATTCTCAAACCTCAGCTGCGAGATGCCGGTGACTCGATCCCTCTAGTTAAAATTAATCCAGCTGCAGGGAATGCCTGCTCAGCTGGAGCAGGTGTCCAGAAATACTGTTGCACCAACTTTATCTCTCCGGGAAATCTTTTAATATTTGCTGAGCGTAACCGGGGCCCTGCTGGTTCTGTATGTTAGCAGCCTTCTTCTTCTGTAAACCCCGCAGCTGCAGCTGTTTATCACGCTGCAGTGTTCAGTGCGATTGCCACAATTAGAGGCAGGTAGGCAGCCACTTTTTTTAATTTGATGTAATTTGTTGAGACTGGGTGATCAGTAAACATCCCAGGATCTCCATTTCACAGGTTTTCTTATCTCTCTCTGCGGTGCCATCTCATCTCCTCTCTCCTTTTTTCCCTAAAATTCCTCTTAAAGAGAGAGAAATGAGGAGAGGGGGCTTGATTTGTAATGGAGGAGGTGCTAGTGTCGCCTGGACCCACAGAAAGAGGTGTGGCACACTCTTGATATACAAACCAAGCCTGAGCAGAAGTCTGCAAATAATTCCTCCTTAGCAATCATAAGTGTTCTTATTAATTAATGATGATCATCTGTGTGATTAAACTGTTTGTTCTTCACTCTTTGCGTCTGAGAAATACAAAAATCATATCTGCACATTGTTGTCACATTGTGCTATTGACAGTACTGCAACAGGCTGTGCAGCTGCGTCACGTTGTATTGAAGTGACGTCCCTTTAAAATGAAGGATGTCTGGTTTTAACAAACACTCATGGTTTCAACTGTTCCCTTTTCATTCCCGTTCCTCGTCTGTGCTGCTGGAATTTCTGGTGGCAAAACTGGGATACAAGGAGAGAAACCCAGGGTGCATAAACTGTGAGTGGGACACCCTGATCTTCCTACCTATCTCACAATACATAACACCTCTTGTGGGTATGGAGTCAAAAAAATGACCCACTTTCTCTTTTCCAGGTCACTTTCCATATGTGATTCCTTAGGAGTGGCACTGACACTAGGATACCTAATAATGTGACAGTGGTTGTTTAGACTTGTGTCTGCCGTGCTGAAGCTACACTGTCCCAAAGGGCAACTACAAAAAGCCCTTCTGAGACACTTTTAAGCACACAGATACTTTTTATGAGCCTAAGAAGTGGGCAACCCGATGAAAAATAACACTTCATAGCAAAGGTCGGAATTTTAAATGAACTCACCGGTCGCAACAGTGACATTTATGAGTGCTGCCCATTCATATGTCAAGTGGGACAGCTTCTGCTAAAACGATGACCCACTTGCCTTTATTAAATATTTCAGCATATCTGAAATAAAATTATTGAGAGTCAAAGAGATTTAAGATCTGTATCGTGATCTATCTTTTGAAGAACTGAGACATGATTTTGATCTGAACAGAAACGTTCAGAGTGCAGACCTACAGCTGAAGACTTCCATAAAAAAGCACATCAGCACTTTCCAGACTCTGACAGGCAATCATCGAAATAACGTCAGCAAAGGACCTCGTGCCAGAGCTTTATCCTCTGTTCCCACTCAGAGAGTCTCCATCATGAGCTGACTGCACGGAAGGAAGATTTGCAAAGTGAAATCCCAGCAGAGCATCTGGAGCTTAAACTATACCCTCCCCACATTAACACACTATAACTGTGTTTACTGAACATGCCAAAGGACAGTGCTATAATAAAAATATATCAGACATATGTACTGAATTACGGAAGCTGAGAGCGGCCATGGTACGTATAAACTGATGGTTTTCTCGTGATAACAAGATAAATAACGCGTTATCTCGAGAGAACAAACTTTGTTTTCTTAAGATAACGAGTTAAATTACCGATGGTTTTCTCGAGATCACGAGATGATTATCTTTTATTGAATGCTCACGATCAGTTTCTCCATGTTCTTAAAGCCTTTCCAAGAACGGACTCAAGCTGAAAATGTCAGATTGTGGAGAACCTGCAGCTCAATAAGGGTTTACACTGTCTTGTAGAACAAATAACCGTAGACCTCCGTGTGCTGACAATCATGTCCTTTATTGTCAAAACTAAAACGACAACAACCCCCGTGCTGACTTCCGCACGTCACATGACCTTCCAGGGTCACATTCAAGATCCCTAATGTTTATAACCACCATGGCTGCTCTCGGCTTCCGTACTGAATGGCACACAGGCCATAAGAACACTTAACTGAATTGAATGTAGGTATTATCTCCTTTCCTTTAATCAAGGATGCTTCAGAGCATCCTGTGCTGAATACAGGAAGTCCTGAAGCACATTTCCAAAGTATTTAGAGAATTTGACCTGCTCTTGTTATGGCTGCCACGCAGGCACTTCCAGATAACGTCACTCAGAGACCTTTCAAAGCAAAATTGGCTTTTAAACCACAAACTCTGAGTGGTTCTTCCCTCCTCTGCCTATTTGTCTATCTGACCACAAGAGTGATGTCAGGTATGCTCCACATCTCAATAATGATGCTCTGTACAAACATCCAGCTCCGCCACAAGCTGAAATCCAGACTCTGCAAACACTCACTGCTACAATGTTTCTAGCAATGTAGTTTTCCTGTGCGGCTTTGGGTAACTGTGCCTCTTACTTACCCTCGAATAGATGTTCACCATCTCCCAGGCAGCTTTGTTGGCTCTGCTGCTGTTCCCAGGCCTCTGCAGGCTGTCAGCTAGAACCTGCACACCTCTGTCAAGCCTGTCTGCTCTGCTTGTCTCTCTAACCTCAGTTTCCCTAACCAACTTTACAGAATCTTCTATTCTGTCATCTACCTCTGAGTGTTTCTTGGGATAGCCAATTTAGTGCACGGTAATACACCATCCAAACAAATGCTTTCTGTGCCACTAGGAATTTCTTGGCTGCTGGGTTTCATACCAACACGTAAAGAAACATTTCAAAGCTGTCTTGTTGTTGTTGTTGTTTCGGCTTTGTGTTGCATATTGAGCAACAGGCAGAAGGGAACAAACAGCTGCAGCTAAAACAAAGACAGCTGTAGTGATTACTCGGATTAGAGGTCCATTTCCGATTTTAGCATTTCACTGTCAGGCAAATTTTTCCAAAGATCACAGAGGGAGCGCCGCTCTTTCCGCTCCAGTGCGTTTACTAAAATAACCTACTCTTCCATTTGATTCAGTACTAATGATTCAATTTCAGACTAAAATAAGTGTGGCGTACTACTGGAGCACAAGGTAGAACTTCTGATTTGCAGTCGCAGAGTCGCATATTGCACTAATCTGATTCGCCCACAGCAAGTACGGCCCCACCATCCAATTTGTCTTTGTGAAGAATTTATCTCTGCCCCATCTGTCTTCTGCTGTTTAAAATAGCTCAAGCCAAGAGCGTTTAACACACAGACACACACACACACACACACACACACACACAAGTACAAGTACCTCTAATTTCAAATTGCTTCGATCCCCGCAATATCTGTGTTCCTTCTTTTTTATCCCCCAGTTTGCAACACCAATCAAAATGAATCAAAATAAAGAATGAAATTAAAACCTTCAGTCTCTGTTCATCAATCCCAGCCTGCACAGGTCACCAGTCCATCACAGGGCTGACACAGTCTCACAGCCAGACTTACATTTTAGAACCAGCATCTAACCTCGTGACCGTGCCTTTGGACTGTGGGAGGAAATCGGAGCACCCGGAGGAAACCCACCTAGAGGAGCACAGTCATACTGATGTATGTATGCACACCAGTTACATTAATAAAGACTCCGTTTATTAGTTTGTAGAAAATAAACACGTGCATCTATGTTTTATTCTGATTTGCTGCAAATGTGTGTGTGTGTGCGCGCGTGCGTGCATGTGTGTGCGCGTGCGTGAATGTGTGCGTGCATGCATGCGTGCATGTGTGCGTGCGTGCGTGTGTGTGTTTCTTTTTGTTTGTTTGTTTTTATTAGTTTTTCTGCTGCAGTGCTGGAATTGTAGCGTACCAACTGGTATTCATTACAGAGAATATTCAATGAAAACAAATATTTCACTTTGGCCCAAAAACTAAAATGATTCCCAAATTGCCTCCAAAATAGAAAATAAAAGTGTGAATGTTATATTAAACATTAGAAACAGCACTGAGATCATAAATTCATTGTTGTGCATTGTTGCCCGCTTCACAACATCTGCAGAGCAGGTTTTTGTTTCATTCTTGTCGTGTGTGTATTCAGCTCATTATAATTCTATATATACGATGGTATATATTAAATCTCTGTGCTGGCAAAATCATTTCCCTAAAATAATAAATGTTTTAATTTTCTGACTTATAACTAAATAGAAAGATGAAAATGAGCCCTTATTATTGATCTTTTAAAAAATCCATGTAAGCCAGTAGGAATTAACTGAATTAACTGTGATGACAAATATATTTTTTTATATGAAACCCACAATCTCCACCCCAGCGCCCCCTCGCCTGGTGACACTTTCCTGGAGTCTCAGCTAATGATGTTGTGTGTCTGTGCTGAGGAGCTCATGAAGGGTGTGATATCGCAGTCAGCGTCATAATCCATCACCCCTTGTGTGCGTGCAAGTCGTGGTCGTGAAATGTCAGTCAGCGTGACTGCTCTGATTGGTGCACCTGCTCTTCCGCACACACATCATTACCCTTTAAATACACACTTATAGCCTCTTTTTAGGCTCGTTCCATTTAAGCCATAAATTATTCAAACACTGGTTTACAGAAACACTGAGATGAGGCAGAGTCGGCCACGGAGAAGAATATTTAAAGGCATGAGTAAATACCTCGGTTGCTGGGCAAACTTTGAAGCCTAAAAACATCAGCTAATGACTGCTAATTGAGATGAAGAAGTACCAGTTGGTGTCCAAAGTGCAGAAATCAAAATGTCCTTCCAGGCGTTTCCTCTGAGGCACAGCCATCTTAGGAGAGGTTGTTATCGGGTGTAGAAGTTTAGTTTTTAAGTGGTTTTAGTAAGCACGAGGTAATTAAAGGATTCCTCACAAATCCCTCCGGAGATAGGCGTAGGCAGAAGAGGGGATTAATTACAAATCAGAGAAGGGATGAGGGAGAACACAGGAAGAGCAAGGAGGCAGAGATGAAACCAGAGAGGGGTTTGGAAAAAGGCAAAAACGCACTGAAAACACAAATATCAAATGTGGAAACTTTTGGAGCAAGAAGATGTGGATGGATAACAGGACATGATGAGAGGCAAGAAATGAGTGCTGGAAGGGTGAAGGAAAAGAGGAGAAACGGGGACGGGGAGAGTTGGTGAACAAAGCAGGAGAAGACAAGAAGAAAGTCATAGTAGGAGGAGGTGATAAAAAGGAGTGAAGGTGATTAAGAGAGCAGAGAGAAAGACGGTGGTTTCCAAAGCTGAGAGGAGGATAAACAACACCGTGTGAATACATTTGTCAAAAATTTTGGGCGAGATTTATTTTGCCTCCCTCCGTTTTTACCACATCGATCGTCTTGTTCTTCTCCCTGTTCATGCTCCCGTCCTTCCAGCCCTCCTCACTCCCACAGGATGAACAGACTGTGACAGAGAGAAAAACAAGCTGTTTTTCCACTCAGAGATATTTTGTTTTTCATTTCGACATGTTCTTTGCTTGCATGAGACCGTCCACAGACAGATGTATGAGAGCATGAAAAGAAACGTTTGACTTTTAGCGTTTTAGCAGAATGATAACTTAAGAATAAAACTATTTCCAGTGCCATTCAGACGGGATTACATGCAGGATAAAATCATCCCTGTGGGTCCTGTCAAATTGTAGCATATGGCTCTGCAATAGAGATGGGCTTTCAGCATGAAAAAAATCAAAAATATGTATGAACAACAAGAAAGTTACTTCAGAACTTTGGAGATTTTCACTTTTCTTCAGTTCACCAATTCAGCTTCTTTTAATCACATAATTTATAACATGTATAGCAAGCTCTCCTGACCCTTTATTCATTGCTGTTACTGTTAATATGGCTGCTTTTCTCCAACCAACACAAGCCACAGTTTCCCATCCACGCAGCACCACATTTTACGCACTTACACTCGTCCGCACCTGCAGCCAGTTTGGAAGCACCATGTTATCAAATGCCAGTCGGCATCCATGTCTTTGTACTGTGGGAAGAAACAAGAGCATAACCACAAAGACACGGGGAAAACATGCCAGCTCCACACACAGAAGCCCGGAGAACGTTCCAGCCCGGAACGTTCTTGCTGTGACGAGACAGCGCTGACCACCGTACCACCGGTTTTCTACACTAAAGAGGACTCTTAGGATATGCCCTTCTCCTTTGTTTTATCAACTCAATGTTTCATGTTGAGTGTCCAGTGGCAGCTGACACTGCATCCTGTAGTACCAAGAAAAAAAGGGGCCTGTTTAAAGTTTACAGTGTTTATTTGCTAAAATCTAAAGTATTTCAAAACTCATTTTGCTGCCACAGCATAACTCACTGTTACACAGTTAACTGAAGCTGCCAGTCAATGAGGTTCTGTGAATGGAATTGAAATCAGAAGAGAGCCGGTTACTGCCTCGGGGTCTGCTCCCAGTCTGTCAGAAATCAGGCTGGGGGAGCAGAATTCAACTTTAAGAGCATTTACACCATACGGCTTTGCATACTTCCTTCTTTCTCTGTTCACGTGCATTTGTTCTGGCAGTAAAAATCACTGTTTGTGAACTAGTATTTGTTTGTGTTTTATCTCTCTCACATTTGACAGAAATGGGGTTGCTGGCATAAATTTGGCATAAATCTCTCTGGTCTGCGCTGAAATTGGCCTCCACGTGGCCATCTATCATCTGAACCACCCACCAAGCTGTCTTCACTGGGGTGATGAAGACGGTTACCCGTGAGGAAATGTGAAGGTTACACAAAACAAACAACAGTATATTTCTAATTTATTGATTCCTGGATTTGTTTCCCTCTTGTACCTGCAGCCTAGGAGGAGAATCAGTCATTACAGATGACACATATAAACTCCAAAGAGAATTGCGTGACTTTTCAAAAAGTCTGTGGAAAGAATGAAAAGAACTGGACTTCTAAAAGCTGTGAGGGAACCAGGAGTGGTGTAGAGGCAGGTTTCACCTCTGGAACACCTCTGGCCGCTTCTGGGCACGCAGGCTCATCTCTTAGGTCCACTGTATTCCAACACGCATGACAGTAGAAGCCTCCTGGATTTTAAGACTTTATTTGATATTCTTAATACAGTCACACGGTAGAAAAACTGTGTGCTCCTGAGCTCATGCTGCCCTCTTAACTAAACTTCTCCGCGAACACTTGCTACTGATATTTCTCTGACATCAAAGCGGGCAGCATCAAGCATCTAACTGACACTGTTACTATGGCAACAAAACATGCATCATGTGGTGACGAGATCAAAGATTAACGATCGAATTATTAGACGGCTCTTACACACGGTTCTGATAATCTGCTGCACTGATGCTGAAGTTTATTGTAGATTTTATTGGGTTTTGGAGTTTGCCTTTCTTTGTTTGTCCCTGTTGATGTTCATGTGTGTCTTTAATATTACACACATACA
>VUQK01022445.1:4487-15828 GCA_015106715.1 Bujurquina vittata | reverse complement strand
CTCAACTCTGCAATCAGGCGGGGGTATTTAAGGCCTGAGTGAAGGAGCTCAAGGCCGTGTGTGAATTGCCAGTGAGTGCCAGTGGTTGCTGGAGTAGAGTGGAGTTGGTTTGTGAATTGCCAGTGTTTGAATTGTGTGCTGCAGCTTACTCCTGCTCAGTGGAGAGGAGGGTGTTTTACTCCTGCTCAGTGGAGAGGAGGGTGCTTGGTGCGTGTGAGGCCTTTTGCCTCACCTTTTGGTTTTGCAGTATTCAGTCCTGTGTTTTGTGTTTCCCTTTTGTTGGTAGGTGAAAGCGGCTGGTCCGTCTCTTTGTGTTTATTATCTTAATAAATAAAACTTTCTTTATCTCCCTTATTTTCCGTTAGTAATCCCAATCACTTTAATTGTTACCTCCCCAAATCCCCTAGACACATTAGGGGGGGTGTAACATAACTGGATAGTTTTATTCTACTTTAATGTATTAGTGAAGAGCTGTCAGTATATTTGGAAGTGAATCACTCGTCACCATCTTTTTTCCTTGGTGTAATTTAAAAAGACAGAAAAAAAGACACAGATTAATAATGTATCAACATCTCCATAAGGCCTGCGTGTATGTAAGTTAGAAAGAAGTAAAACAATAGTAAGCGCCTTTGAAATGAAGAAACGGTTACATATTCTGAAAGCTGAATAATCGTGAACCATTTCTCCTGCAGTGTGTGATGAATTTGAAAATCTGATTTGAGATCATTATTGAGTTATAGCAGACTTTCAGAAAACTTGACTTCTGACCTTTACCTTGATGTCAAGGTTGCTGAGATTCAATTTTTAGTAGACGCTTTTATGATGTGAATTTGAACATTCTGGGTTGCATCATTCTCAAGTTATGGCCTATATTAAAGTTTTTGTGGAACAGACGCCATCAAGAGTTTAGCTGAGCTATTAAAAAAACAAAACAGGAAAAGCACTCATAACAAATACAAAGTGCATGCCATTGTACATCGTAATTATTTTCACTTGTGTTTAAATGCTGCTGATTATTGCTGAATTACTTTTAATCTTTTTTCACCAGGGCTACCTGTTCATCTCAGTACTGGTAAATAGTAACAGTGAGTTAATTCGTCTGATCAACAATGCCATCAAGAATGACCTGTCCAGCCGCAACCCTACCTTCATGTGCCTGGCGCTTCACTGTATCGCAAATGTGGGAAGTCGTGAGATGGCAGAGGCCTTTGCCAGTGAGATCCCTCGGATCCTGGTTGCTGGGTGAGTGTGGGTAATTCATATTTATCATTGTGCTATTGCTGATGAAGGGGAAGGCTGTTTTGGGTTTTTTTTGTGGTCATTTTAGATCATTATAAGCTAACTGTGAATATGATACACCACAGTGATACAATGGACAGCGTGAAACAGTCAGCTGCCCTTTGTCTGCTGCGGCTCTATAAGACGTCTCCTGACTTGGTGCTGATGGGTGAATGGACATCACGCGTGGTGCACTTACTCAATGACCAACACATGGTAAGAGCACAACCCCAGATACCATGAATGTAAATATGTGTGACCAACTGAAAGAAAAAGCTGAACCCATGAACCCCTCCATCCACAAGGAGACCCTTGATGCTTTATGCTCTCTCTCTCTCTCGATACATAGAGATAGAGATGTATAGATATATATGCAGATTTGAGTGTGACTTTTTCCTGCTGCTATTAGAAATTTTCACTGCTGTTGGACTAATAAAGAATCATCCTATCGCTTATATTACCTAGACTGCTGTTGTGATTTGGTGCTATATAAATACAATTGCATTGAATTAATATACTTCTGTGGAGCTTGAAAAAGGCAACTGGACCTTCAAGTTCCAGAGACCTGGATGACTGAGAACAGTTGAATGGAACCACATTGATGCTTTTCTGTGGAGGACATTTTGCTCTCAGGGTTTTTGTCTTAGGACCAGTTTTAATGTTCTCTTCCAGAACGATTCCTCTGTAGAGCACGAGGGCTCAGTGAATGGTTTGCTGTGACCTTCAGTCACAGAATTTCAGCCCACTTGGACGCTTGTGGACAGATAATTTAAACAAAGTTTTCCACCATCATCATCAAAGCACTAGTTGAATAAGTATTTGTAGGAGTTTCCCTTTCAGACTGTAACATTTGGGGAGGAGATTGTTTAAATGAATTACGATTAACAAAATAAGGCGGTCAGTTGACTTCTAATTGCAGCAATATTCACTAAAAAGCATGTCTGTTTTACACCTGACATGACTACAGAGGTGTATGGAGAGAATTTTTTACCCCGTGCTACTGAAGATGTAATGATAATGTACTTGGCAAAGGCAGCTGTGTGCACAGTGCCAAAGCTCTGGCTCCTTCCTGTAGCTCATCACCAAGTCCTCACCCTGAATATTGAAAACCAAACCCTGCTTATTTATGGTCCCCAAAACAGATACGGTAATTTAACTGAATAGAACTCAACTCTTCGCAACACAGCGAGGAAGAGAATCATACACACATGCCTTAGACAGCTTTAAAACTAAAGAGGGGAAAGCATCCTGAGTTTTGTGCATCTTTGGTCAGTAGTGCACATATCGAATATACACAAAAACATTCATTTATTTTATTTATTTTAATTTTCAATTTAATTTAATTTTCTATTTATTTTAATTTTAATTTTCTATTGGATTAGATTAAACTTTATTAATCCCTTTGGGAGGGTTCCATTGGGGAAAACAGTTCCAGCAGCACTTTTACGTTATAGGCACACAAGCAGAAACATGGTCAGAAATATACAAGAAATGTACAAGTAAATGAATAAATGCATAAATAATAAACAAGATACATCAAAGACAAAGATATATGTCCAACAGATGATGTGGTATTGCACCTTGATATTGTCCAGTATTGCTTTATGCTACCTTGTGTTTGTCTGATGAGGGACAAAGCAGCTTTTCAGTTTGTTGGTCCTACACTCGTGAAGCAGCAGCAGTCTGTCGCTGAACAGGCTCCTCTGGTTGCTGATAACCGTGTGCAGATGGTGAATGACATCATCCATAATGTCCAGTAGTTTGAGTTTGTCCACAGTCCTCTTCTCTGCCACCGTCACCAGAGAGTCCAGCTTCATGCCGACCACAGAGCCGGTCCGCCTGATCAGTTTATCTAGCCTGGATGTGTCTAACCCTGCGTCAGTGGTTTCCATCCCTGTTTGCTCTTCCTGTCATGGAGCGTAACGAGAGAGTTCAGCAACACTTGGTTGAGTAATTGGTTTACACTTGGATCACACATCACCTGTAAGCTGCAGCTCCTCGGTCACACCCTTTTTGTACTTTGCAGTGTTTCTGCCTCAAGTGGTGAAACGCATTGATTGCTTCCACCTCTAGCAGACCACCTCCTAATTTTCTTGTGGTGTGTTTGTGTGTTTAGGGCGTAGTGACAGCAGCCATCTCTCTCATCACCTGTCTGAGCCAGAAGAATCCCGATGAGTTCAAGACCTGCGTCTCCCTGGCTGTTTCGCGCCTCAGCAGGGTGAGTGTCTTCTTTTCATAAACAATTGTAAACATAACTCAGGTGTTCTCTTTAATACTATTGAAGTATTCATTAGGTGCTTTAATGCTGATCATTATGAGTGTTGATTACTGCTCATTACAACGTTTCAGTGTTTAGTAAACACCCAGATATACCCAGAAAACCCACAGCTGACTAACAAACATTAAACACTGGATTTTCACTTTTGTCCTCCAAAGTCTGGAAGCAAAATGTAAACAAAAAGAAGGCTCACAGAGAAATAAATAGATGAACCTGTCTATGCATTTGATAGGGAAATGGGTGCAGTGGCTTGAATTGAACCATGGACATGTACCGTGTCAGTTACTAGTTTGTTTTAAGGATCACAAATATCTCTTCTCCATTTCTTCATCTGCCTCATCCACTACTGCTTTCTACTCTCTCCCTCATCCCCTTCCTCCTCACCTCAGGTCTCATCTTCTGAGCTTAAGTCAGTGCTCTAATATAAAAAATGTACATAAACATGCTTATGTATTATTATTGTCACAGTTAGTTCCTGAGAGCAGCTCAGACACGCAAACCTCCCGTCTGTTGTATGAGTTTATTTATGAAGTGTTCGAGTCTGACAATGTTAGATCCACTTCAGAGAAAATATTAGTGATACCAGCTAACCCTGGCAGCAACAGCAATACTTACCAACATAAAGGTTCAGGATATTCTCAAGAACTTAACTCAGTATCACTGTCCTTGGACAGAAGTGAGGTTCACTGACTCATTAATCCGTATCAAATGTTTTTAATAGCCTCTTTCAGAGTAACAGTGAACTACCAAATATTTAAAAATATGTCATTTAAAAATATTTAAATGATACATATCTTTGCTGGAATCTGGAATGCCCTCTCATTTTCTGTTTGGAAAGTCAGAGCAGCCTCTCAAACCCCAAGTTAACAATCCAAGATGGTACAACAGTACCTTGTGGGGATTTCTTACTCTTCTGACTTTGGAATACGTGACACAGCATAAGTGCCCTAACAAACAAAAAACATTCATCTATACAAGGACTGGAGTGAAAATGAGTGGGAAAAGCAGTCAGTGTCCAAAGAAAAACTTTGAAAGACCCTCAGAAAGCCTGGAGACCTGTTGCTCATGAACACTTTAAAGAACATAACAAGAAAGTCTGGGGCCTATCCCGGCTGTCATATGTCGACGGACTGGGTTACACGGGTTAGGGTTACTGCACATTTAAGCAGAGAATGTCTAAGTATTTTGTGTGGTGGTTATTTTTTGAAATCATAAATTCTGTTTGTTCTCCAGATTGTGTCATCAGCCTCCACTGATCTGCAGGATTACACTTACTATTTTGTGCCAGCACCCTGGCTTTCCTGCAAGCTGTTGCGCTTGCTGCAGTGTTACCCTCCACCAGAAGATGGTGCTGTCAAAGGCCGTCTGGTAGAGTGTCTGGAGACCATTCTTAATAAGGCCCAGGAGCCACCAAAGTCAAAGAAGGTGCAGCACTCCAATGCCAAAAATGCCATCTTGTTTGAGGCAATCTCACTCATCATCCACTATGACAGGTGAGTATTCTCAACAACATGTATAACAAAACATAAAGTCAGCCTACACAGTACAAAGTTGGGAGTATTTTATTTAGTTACTCAGCAATGTAACATCCTTAATGAGTATGCATAATTAAGATTACTCCTCTAATTTAAATTAATTTAAAGAACTCCTGTTGTATTGCCACACATTTGATCTAACCGCAACTGTGAAACCAGCCTGTGCTGATTATATAACTGCAAAAAGCTGTAATTAATTGGAAAACTGCCTTTTCTTTGCACGTAGTCTGCTTGACTATGTTTGAGTATTGTGGTGCACTGGTGTGAGTGACTCATGAGTTCTGACAGGAAACAGGTTACTAGGTTACAGGTTAAGCATACATGACATTCTGGTAGGACTCAGTGTTGCTGTTTAAAGACAGCCAGCAGAGTATTTTAGCTGTTTCCAACATAATTCCACAACTTAACTTGATGGTACTTCAAAATTAATCCTGCATTCACGAATTTGTACCTTCCTATAAACATCTGGTTTTTTTTGTTTGTTTGTTTGTTTGCTTTTGTTTTTGTGGCAAAAGAAGCATTATATGTGTCACTGCCCACTATATTCAGTTTGGAATTAGTGTTTAGCTCTGACTTCCATCAGCTAATCACTTTAACTCAGTTTCAAATATGTCATAACTTTAATAATTTTATTCATATGAATTGAATCCGCTGGTTTTGAATTTGACTTGAAGCAGTAGCAAATAAATTCAGTCAGGCTGAGTGTACAAATCAGTATTTAATATCATCTCCTGCTGTAAATACAGTACATTTTTGTTGCGTATGCAGAGCATCTCCTACTCAGCAGCGGCTTTTCCAAGTGCTCATTGGGAGGTTCTGAAAACAAACCCTCATAATTCTTCATCCCGGACTGAAAATGATACATTTTGAAATCCGTCTGTGCAAATCTCACTGATCATGTTGCATAGGTTGCATAGGGTGCGGGAAATTTTCGATTCTTAGATGCATCTCGATGCGCAACGTGGACGATTCAGAATCAATTCACAAATGACAACAATAGATTGTCTAGACGTTAGCTCTAACCGAGAACGTAATGAATGGAACATAAAGAGCGGAACTCAGAAGAGCGGAGGTGTTGCACCCAGAGAGTCTGTGCTGCGCACATAACAAAGACGCAAGATGGAAGAGCGGCAAATCCAGCCGGCACCTTCTGCACTAAAAGCTAGTGTGTGGAAGCACTTCGGCTTCTACGAAGTCGAAGGGAAAACATCCATTGACAGAATTACTAACTCTATCTCAACTTTCATAGCGAAGGATTTGCGTCCGTATTCAGTTGTTGAGAACCAGGGCTTTCGTGCCCTGCTACACACACAAACTTTGTCTGAGGAATTTCATCCTCAATATTTAGTCTGAAGTCTTGGAATCTTTATTTTTATATAAGGAAGGCGTTTCAGTTATTAGCTATTCAAAATATGCTGAAGTGTACAAGCATTATTTTTTTTTATTAGAGCTGATGGCACAGAATTCTGAATTTGTGTATGAAAAGTTTTTTGTAATTTTGGTACATTTCTGATTTTGTCTGAGGACTTCTATTCCCAGGATATTGTTTTAGGTCAGAAATATTGGACTCTTTTCTGTAATTACAGAGTTTTGTTATTAGTTATTCAAAATAAGCTGAAGTCAACAAGCATTATTTTTGTATGAGAGCTGCTAGCACATAATTCTACTCTTGTGTGGAAGTTGTGGTTTTGGTACCACATATTTGTTTGTTGTTTGCACATAATGTTGGTTAAGAGTTGGCATTTGCTGAATTTTGTTAATTTACTACAAACATGCTGCTACAGGTGCACTTTTTTTAGTTTGCATTTCTTTGTTCAGTTCTCTGGAATGTGTGGCATTGTACTTGCCATATTGCTTTCATTTGATTTAATATAAATATAAAATAAAATGGGAGTTTTAAAATGGAAATAAAATTGAAGTTAATTCATCATGGATTGCTACTACCAAGATGCATCGATAATCGTTTTATAATCGAATCGCAGTCCTCTAAATAGTAATCTAATCTAGTGTGCTTGGAGATTCCCACCCCTAATGTTGCACATTAAGTTTCTATTTTGGGCCTTGTATTTCTGATGTACTGTGTGTTTACAGTATTTAGGGAGTACTTATGTATTTATTTAATTGTTCATTAAGTCAAGTACTTTTAATAATTAGAATAATAGAGTAATACTACTTTATGAATGAAAAAAGAATCCATACTGTTGAAGAACAAGCTAAAGGATAGGGATTATATTTATAAACAAATAGTGTGTGTGTGTGCGTGTGTATATATGTGTATATATATGTATATATATGTGTGTATATCTATCTATCTCTATCTATCTCTATCTATCTCTATCTCTCTCTATCTCTCTCTATCTCTCTCTATCTCTCTCTATCTCTCTCTCTCTCTCTCTCTCTCTCTCTCTCTCTCTCTCTCTCTCTCTCTCTCTCTCTCTCTCTCTCTCTATAACTTGAAAGTGTTCTATGGAACATGTTTTTCTTAAAATTGAGATCTTGCCAGAAAAAAAAACTGTGACCAGTTTGTACATGAACCAACCATGAGTGCTAACTGGCCTGTTTATGAAGCTGTCAGTGAAGTAAACTTCTCTCTCTTACTCAGTGAGCCGAATCTCTTGGTACGGGCCTGCAACCAGCTGGGTCAATTCTTGCAACACAGGGAGACTAACCTGCGCTACCTGGCTTTGGAGAGCATGTGCACTCTGGCCAGCTCTGAGTTTTCCCATGAAGCGGTCAAGACGCACATTGAGACCGTTATCAATGCCCTCAAGGTGATGCCTTACATTTACAACAGTCATTCACTTGTTAAGGATACTTGTGTTCAAAAAACATATAGGATAACTGGTTAATTGCACAGATCGTTTGCACTCAGTTACTTTGCTGACTCTGTAGACCTGTCTCTACAAGTTTTACAATTCCAGTTTGTGTATTTGCTTCTGCAGACTGAGAGGGATGTGAGTGTTCGACAGCGAGCGGCTGATCTGTTGTATGCCATGTGTGATCGCAGCAATGCGAAGCAGATCGTGGCAGAGATGCTCAGTTATTTGGAGACTGCAGATTATTCCATCAGAGAGGAAATGGTAGGTATGAGTTATTGTGCAAAGAAATGCTGTGTCTAAGCTATTTTTTTCCCCATTTTTGGCCAGTCCTGGGGAAATGCAGGAACACGGTGAATATTTGACATGTTTAGCACTGTTAAAGCAAACACTTAAATTCTTAAGTTTCTGAGTTCAGTGGTGATTGCTGATCACCTCTATCACCTTTGTAAAAGTGAAGCATTGAGAGTCTTTCAGTACCTGAGCTATGATTTGTTGTCCTTTCAGGTGCTGAAAGTGGCCATACTGGCAGAGAAATATGCCGTGGATTACTCCTGGTATGTTGACACCATTCTCAACCTCATTCGCATTGCTGGGGACTACGTCAGCGAAGAGGTGTGGTATCGTGTCATTCAGATCGTCATCAACCGAGATGATGTGCAAGGCTACGCCGCTAAAACCGTGTTTGAGGTACTGCTTGAATCTGAAATGCTGTTTTTGATTGCAGAGGCGAATAAAGGTGCTGTTATTTAGCTGAGAGGAACACAGTTAATTTGAGATTGTGAGATGGTTCTTAAATCAAGGAACAACATTTCACTACTTTCATATATGAGTAATGAAGCTGTTCAGCCACACATATCTATCCCATATGTGGCTGCAGGAGTCAAGATGTGCCACAAGATGTTCTCGAGCAGTTTCAGTAGTTCGCCGACTCATTTGTTAAACAGTATCTGATTGTAGTATTTCTTAACCTGTCAGTGACAGTAGTAGCGGTCTCCAAAAGTCCAGAGGTCACCAGTAATAACTGATTTTATTAAGTCAGAAGCAAAATGTGACAAACTAGAAAAAAAACTTTTATGCTGTCTGATTTCTGTTCATCATACTATATATTAAACTCTCTTTTGTCTTTAGTCCCATTAAAGAAAGAAAGAAATTTGTCTATTTCAGGCTTTGCAAGCCCCTGCCTGTCATGAGAACATGGTGAAAGTAGGAGGCTACATTCTTGGAGAGTTTGGTAACCTGATTGCTGGTGACCCACGTTCCAGGTAAGGGAGTTTTTGTCTGGTAAGGTAATACCCGACAGTTGAAAGGATGAGTGATAATTGTGCCCTCCTTTCTCTAGCCCCCTGGTCCAATTCAACCTTCTCCATTCCAAGTTCCACCTATGCTCTGTGCCGACTCGTGCTCTGCTGCTGTCGGCTTACATCAAGTTTATCAACCTGTTCCCAGAGACCAAGGCCACCATCCAAGAGGTGCTGCGCTGTGACAGCCAGATCCGCAACTCGGATGTGGAACTGCAACAGCGCGCTGTCGAGTATCTCAAGCTTTCTTCGATTGCTAGCACCGATGTCCTGGTTAGTTCTAACAAGTGATAAAATAACCATTTAACTTGAATGGTCAGGGTCCCTGCAGTCTACATCTTGCTGAATACGATGCATCTATTTAATAAGATATTGGTCTAAGTCCAAACCCACACATCACCCTCTCCTTTCCTTCAGGCCACGGTCTTAGAGGAGATGCCTCCCTTTCCAGAGAGGGAGTCGTCCATTCTGGCTAAGCTGAAGAAGAAAAAGGGTCCAGGAGCTGTGTCTGTGACAGACCTGGATGACAGCAAAAGAGAGGGTGGGGAATTAAATGGAGGGGGTGACAGGGGTCCAGACACAGCAGCCATGGCTGCATCTAATGCTGTAAGCAGACTTTCTGTAGTCTTTGTTCACCATTAAAGAGAACTGCTGCTGTTATGTATTCTTCTGTAGTGTAAAAGTAATCTGTATTTTTTTGCATTCACTACAATTGTCCTGTTTTCCAGTCCACCCCGTCACCATCAGCAGACCTGCTCGGGATTCGTTCTGCTGCTCCTGTTGGTACCGCTCAAAGCAACACTGGCAGCCTATTGGTCGATGTGTTCTCTGAGTCGGGGCCTGCTGCACCTTCTGCTGCTGTGAATGACGACGGCTTTCTAAGGTGAAAGGTCATGTCTTGATGAGTTGGTGTAGAAAACCCAAGTCTTTAAGTCAAGTCCAGTATGAGTAGCTGTACCAAAGTTCTTTGGCAGTGCTGTCGAGCTGTCAGAGGAAAATGACTGCATCTATATGAGACGGCTAATGCAAAAAATGACCTGCCTCAAAATGATGAATCTATGAACTGAGAAGAGAAAAATATACATGGTAAAAATGTGTAACGCAACAGCAGCTTTAGTCAGTACAGCCATTAAAAAACACTCAGTAATACTATGTCATGTTTAGGATATTATTATTTGAGCTCTAGTTAACCTAATATTTTCAGCCATGTATTTTTCATAAGTGATAAGTGTTGGAGGCCCTGGGTCCTATTGTACTGCTAGTGGGACACCAACTATAATATTAAATAAATAAATAAAAAAAACTGTTATACTATGAAAAAGAGGGCTCATCTCATGTACTACCATCCCAAGATAACCAAAAAAACGTTAGTTGGACTGACTGAAATCACTCTCAGGGAGATGCTCGAAGGTTTGCGACTAATCGCTGTCTAATTTACAAATGCAGACAGATGAGTCTCTGTCACTGAGCACACTACTACTGGCTGTATTCTGGTTATATTCCTATAGAAGCATCTATGTAGACTGCATGTAACTGCCAGCTTGAGCCCATTCAGTGGCTGACTCAATCTCGTGGCAGGTTGCAGTGACGGTGTTGGTATGCAGCATATAAATAGCTGAAGTGAGCAAACTTTGCAGTATCATATTGTGAGTGAAGTATTGTGATAATATTGTGTCAGAGTGGTGATTACCACCTCTAATATTCAGATACTGAGGATGACCAAAGAGGCACAGAAATATATATATCGAGGAAAAGATTTGAACTGGATCAGCTTGGTGTTAGCCCGCACTGATCCATCCACATGTGATCAGTTTAATTTTTCTGAACTTTTTCTGCACTGCTGCTTTTACTTGCATGTTTTTGCATGTGTGTTGGTGAGTAGCTGGAGAGCAACAGGCAAAGGATCACAAACAGAACAGAACTCTGATGGGTGCTTCTAACCCCCCTTTAGAAATCAGGGTTCTTGTTTGCATGATGCTTGGTGTCTGTCACTCTCATACTGGACTTGGTAAAATGTCGTCTCCAGCCTTAATGGCAAAAGAACTGTGCCATGTGCTGTTTTTTTCTTTTCTTTTTTTTTTTTTTTTTCTTTTTTGTAAATGTAAAATGGTTGTTTTGTTTTTTCTGTTTTTT
>VUQK01022444.1:15045-29967 GCA_015106715.1 Bujurquina vittata | reverse complement strand
AAACCTCGTTCCTGTCTTCGAAGCAATCAGGTCAAAGGCAAGAAGATCACCAGTTAAATGCACATGGTTGCAATATTTTTGGTCATGCCATAATCTCAAATCAATCCCCAAGTGTGACTCTAGCATAACTCTTTTAAATGTAATATGCTTTTCATCATTAAAGATGACACATCTTATAATAGAGAACTAGAGTGCCAGCAGAGAAATACACCTGTTAGTTGTGCTTTAAATGTGCTGGTGAGTCAGCGCTCAGCCTCATCATAATAAAAATGCTTGGTTGCCAAAAAGCACAAATCACTCCCTGTGTGTATTAGCAATTATTAAGCAGCTCAATTACCCTACCAGTTTACCCTACAAGTCTTTGAACTGTAATAAAAAAAAAAGAAAGGCACTGTACCTTGCACAAAATTACCATCAATCATGTCAAAAATACCCATCTGACAGGGCATCTTTTGAAGGTGTCACTCAAAGCTCAACAACAATATAACAAGTGCCTTTGTGACCGTTCTTGAAGGGAGCTCTTGCTTTAAAACAGAGCAAATGATTAAGAATGATGGACACAGAATAAGCACTCATTCTCCAGGTTACTCTTTGCAACCCAATGCTTTTTTTTCTATTTAGCTCCATCAACAGTGGAGTAAGTTGCAGGCAGTACTTGAAAGACTTTCCTTTTAGTTCACTGTGTGTTGACACTTGTCTCCAGGGAACCGCCTAGAATTAAAGCTTCTTTGGCAATATTGTAGCTTTATAAAAGCATGGCCAGAGGACTGGGCTGCAACGCGAGTATTAATCTCTTACTCTATGAAATGCACGCTAGCGCTACAGCTCTAATGTGAATTACCATAATGTAAGCAGGGAAATGCCAAGTTCTTTCTCATAGGTTCAACACCAAGGATGGATCCTCCTTTTCTTTGATTTTATTTCTGCAGATATGGCAGGAATTGTGCTTTTGTTTGCAATACTATAAAGTAGTTAGTAAGTAAAGATTGTTGGACTATTTGAATATCAGATGTTTTGTCCCGGGAGGTGCTCAGTAGGTTTAGTTCCTAAGTAACAAGCAAAGTTAAGCCTCAATATTTACAATGCAGTGATAAATAAAATAAAATCTGGTTGCACTTCAGCAGCAAAGAGAAAAGGTGCATACACTCACAAATGTCCCCCCAAAATACTACTATTACCCAATCAGTGCTGAAATTAAAAAGCTAACAAACAAACAAAACCGCCCAACTCTCTCTTTCTCTCTCCCTCCCTCTCTCTCTCTCTCTCTCTCTCTCTCTCTCTCTCTCCTCTCTCTCTCTCTCTCTCTCTCACACACACACACACACCTACACACACACACGCACACACACACACACGCACGCACACAGTTTAGTGTCTAAGGACCTTGGCGCAAATGAACCCTCTCAGAATAAATGTTGTGTAAAAGTGTGCATTTTTTTTAGGAAGGTGTCTTAATGAAGCAACCTGATTGAGAACATCTTAATTCCCGCCAGTGGAACATGATGTGATTGTGTTGGTAATTGCATTGCGAGGCGAGGGAGTCTATCTGCGTGGGCTGCACGGGGGGGGGCTTGTGTAGGCGCTTCCAGAGGTTTCCTTTAATCACAAACTGCTCCGATGGTTTATTCCCCTTCCAGAGATATTCATCTCTACTTGTGTGCTGAGGTATCCCTTCAGGAATAAAGAGCACACACATGTTCCACAGGAAATTGTCAGAGGAACCAAGATGGATTACTCATGCTGCGCTGGCGGATTCTCACTTTGAAAAATGATATCAGCCACTGTCTTCCAGATAAAAATAATCCCGGCGAGCAGTACATGGGATGCAGACGGGTAAAAAGGGCTCTGACCTAATCTTGGCAAACATCTCAGAATTCACTTTATCGCGAGTCTGAGTGTTATTTGAGTTTAGCCAAAAGCTGGATTCTTGTCAGAAACAGGTTTTATAACCCTTCCCCCTCTTGCTCTGAAGACTAAAAAGTGCCAATTAAGCAAATGTTCAGTTGGACTGATGGATGACTATAAATGCAACGACTTAAAGGATATATTCTGTCTGTGAGTGATGCAGTGGGCCGTGGGAGGCAGTGCCACAATAGCGCCAAGGCAAATTGATCTGCAAATCATTTTGATGGTCTCCAAATACAACAGCAAAATCAATTAATGCCTGTGATCATGACTGACAAGCAAAGGCCAAAGAACACTCGGTCCATCAAGTCAGCGCCCTTCAACACAGATCACCTTTACAGGGAGTCAAAGAAGCATCAGAGGTGTTTTAAACTCCTCCTTCTCCTAATTCTCTTTTCTTACTGTGCACATGAAGACAGACATAACAGTAATGCACTCATATCATTATAAAGTAATTCTTAGCAGTTTAGTGAAACTTAGGTTGGGAGGATAAAAAAAAAAACATAATTTTTCCACCCAAGTTTAGAACACACTGGCAGGCATGATGACTTCTCTCTACACTTAACTTTTCAGTGGCACAGTTTTTTTTTAAAATTCACACCGTATACAGTAAATGTCTGAAGTATGTTTGATGACGCTGGTGTTTGATGGCTACACACAAAAGATTGTGCTAAAAGAACTGCGACTAAAGCCAACATGTCCCTGGGGAGAAGGTAGCATTATCACAAGGTGATGATCCGCGAAATACAGGCTATAGCAAGCTATAGTGCTGGTATTATAAAAAATACAGAGAATGTAAGAGAAAATTGACTTATTTGCTCTGATGAAGGAAGGCAGAGAATCTCTTTGTGCTTTTTTCACTGTCTTTCAGGACTAGAGTTGTGGTTGGGGTTAACACTAAACACTGTGTTTGGCAAACACAATGCAAAGTTTCAGCAAAAGCATTTACAAGATGCTTATATTGACCAGAAATGCTACTCAGTGATTTTACTGTACTACAGACATGTGGCTTTTGTGCCAATGGTGCAAAGATGTGACTGAATGCCTTGAAGTTAGAATCCTGCCTTGGTGCAGTGATACTGCAGCGCTATGGATCCTTGGTTGGGGCTGGTGACTGGACTGGGGGACAGCTAAAAAACTGTTGCCCTTCTCCAATCTCACTCGTGTTTGTGGAGAACCTGGTGCTAATTAACCTGTAAATTCTGGTTCGTAGTTATATGTGTAGCAGAGCAGCTAATTGCTGCGATCTTGGGCAGCATGGTGATACAGTGGTTAGTACTGTTGCTAGGGTCGCCACCCGTCCAGTAAATTACGGAATCGTCCTTTATTTGGCAATTAAATGTTGCGTCCTCTATTGAACCGATACGGACGTGATTTGTTCTATATTTTCAAACGCGTCCAATACTCATCTTTGTCACACACACATCGACACTAAATGTAACAATTAAGCACAGAATAAAATACAGGAAATACCAAGGCCAGCTAAACTGTCGTGGATCCTCTTAGGAAATTAAGGTGCGAATTCCATTGCACCTTATATGTCTCAAAATATGAAAGAGAGAAAAAAAAAGCCAAAGACAAGCTAAAAGCTTGAAAGTTTTAGCAACGTTTACTATAAATTTGTGGTCCCTTTAAGTTTGTCCCAAGTTTTTGTCAACAGATTTTTATAAAAAAGCAATAAAATCTGGGGGCGGGGGGTGTTTTTTCCTCTTTAGGTAAAAATGTCCCCAGGGTTCACAAAGAGAGTCCCTACAGCAAGAACAGTTATGCACTTTAAGGCTGCTGCGTCCCTTATTTGCACTTGTGAAATGTGGCAACCCTAACTGTTGCCTCAACAACAAGGTTTCTGTTCCCACGTTCTCCCGTATCTAGTTTAGTTAATTGATGATTTGGCTGTAAATATTAGGTAACTAAAGAATACAGGCCTGAATGAATATATGGTTAAATGTGACTTGTTGTCTAACGTGCTTTGAGTATTTAATTATACCAGAAAAAAGCAACATAAATGCAAGTACATAATTATAATTATTGTTACTAAAGAGTCACTGTGTACAAAAGATGGATGGTAATACTCCATTCATGGGCACATGATAGCTAATTCTAGTGCAGGGTTGCTAACTTGGTTAGCTGCATGGGCTCACTTTGGTATTAAAAGGGTGGCTCATTTCAGCTAGTAAAAATCAGATTTAAACTAATTTTGTATAAGAAAAATACTTAACAGCTCCTCTTTGGAATTTCTGTTAGTACAACTAAATGTTGACCATGATTAATGGCACCCACCTAACTTACGCTTAACTTTAAGCCTTAAAACAGAGCAGTCATGAAGGGTAAAAGTACCCATAGAGGTGGTTGAGAGGCCCAAGTCAGGACAAGAAAACAGCTGGTGGTTGTAAGTCTGTAACAATCTGTTTGCATGTGGGAACTTCTCGTTTGACACTTTTGTGTTGACTTCATTTTTCTGCCCTGCAGGTTGCTGTTCGGGTACAAGAAATGCTTTTTGTTACTGCATAATGAAAACATTATACTGTAGTGTGGTTTGGCCACACAGCCCAGAGCTGTTCCTCGCGGTGTGATAGTATCACTAAAGTCCCGTGCATATACATAGCTCAACAAGCCTACTGTCCTTAATTACACTTACTGAGGTTTGATTGGATAATAATTTTAGATTATTTTGTGACCCAAAGTCCTTTACGCTTTCAAATAAGTTAAAGTGTGTAAATAAAGATATGATATGATATATGATAGAACTGGCAGTAAAATGTAAAACACAGTAAAATGCCTATAATCCACACATGCTAGAGCACAGTGAGCAATGTGAAGATCATGCACATCTAATCCAAATTTAGCAGCCGATCACAGCATGTCAATCATGGTGCAGTCACCCCCTGCTTAGAGCCATAAATGTATCAAACTAGTGATTCAGTGACTTCCCGGACAGTGAGTGGCAAAGGTTTACAGACATCATGAAGAAAGACATGGCTGAAGGAAAGTTCATTGAGCCTTGAAATGTTGCTACTAACCGTTAATAAAATCATTTTAAGCTATATTAAGGCATATGTGTGGGCTTGATATTCTATAGTAGCCCCTTTATGTTCTCTTTCATAACAAAAACGTGATATTCAACATGAAAACAGTCCCTTATCACTTCAATTACTAATTCAACTTAGCCATTTACTTGACGCTGCCCTCAAAAGAAATGTAGGAATCTGCCCACTGAGGTTAAACCAACCAATGAGATTATTTCCACCTCCTGAGCAGCTCCAACTCTGAGACACATTTGGATAAATAAAACATTTAATCTGCTATGCGGATGTGTGTGTGTGTATGTGCGCGTGTGTGTGCACATGTGTTTGTGTGTGTGCTAGCAGGCACCTCTGAACAGTGTCGGGTGTTGTCTGCAGCTGCCAGGATCAGCAAAGCACTAATCCTTGGATTGCTCCCATTCTCATGCGAGCGGGCCCGCACTCTTTTACGTGACTTTTGTAAGCTACAGACACGGTGGAGAGGTGTAGGCAAAAGGCAGAATGAAAAGCACCAGTCAGCTGTCCACTGCAGCCATGTCAGGTAGTAAACCTTTCCTGAAGGCAGAGTAATGAAATGAGTCCTTCTGGGTGCATAAACTTTCAGTATTCAGGCCTGGTGCTGCTCACTCACGCTTCTAACCTCCACGGAGAGTCAGAACTCCACTTTACAAGCAGATGTTCCATTAGAGCCAAATGAGGAAATTAGAGATCTAATGAGAAAAAATGTGAAGTGACATTTAAACATGATAAACAATGTTTTTAATAAGTATAACAGCATGCAGCGTGAGAAGGAGGAGATGGAAATAGAAGCGGAGGGCTGTCCGTTCACACAGATCATTTAATCAGCACTTTTATTAATACACCTGTTAGCATACAGCGCTTATTAATTCCAAATTTTCATAAAATTAAGCCCTGAGACGTTTGATGAGTTTCTTATTAAAGCATCCTTGAAAAGAGAAAAAGAGCATTATGGAAAGATGGGAAGATGTGCGATAAGCAAATTAATGCAAAGTTCACTTCTATGCCTCTTCCGCAGTTTTGGTGTTCTCCTGACACTGATTCTTTCTGGAGTGCGTCTGGCTGAACAGATGGGTCTATAAATGGAGATCACTCTGCGAGACATCTCTTCATTTACGTGACAGTCATGCTTATTTGCTGTGCCAATGTAGGAGGGATGTATATAATATGCAGGAGAGACAGAGTGGCAGTGGGTCATGACTACAGATAAAATCTGGCCGATCCAGCTATAGCAAGTGCTTCTCTTCCGGCAGACTAATGGACTCATCAACATCCCGGCCATACGGAAACTCTTCTGCGTTGCTTCGTCTTAACTCAGTGAAGCATTCACAAACTTGTCGTGCCAGGCCCTCACCTACAGCTCAGACGTTCACAGACACCACTTAAAGCTCTAAACACACCTAGCAGATGATTTCAATTCTGCTCCAGGCACGAAATGAGTCAGAGAACATCCTGCAATAGTAATTTCTCCCTCTCACTGATTCATATTTCACGCTTGTTCTTCGACGCGTGTGTCAATACTTTGGCAAGAGCAAAAAGCAGAATTAAAAAGAGCTTGAAGTGTACATCCGAGCTCGGTTTGTGATGAGTTATATAAAAAAAATTAATATGAGAGGAAGCAGCGGCTGACATTTGGGCCAATTTCCCAACAGCATTTGATTTCTCAAAGTAAATTGCCCTGACTTTGAAACCACTGGTCCATTAGTGTGTCAAGCGGCTCAGATGTGGCCGCTTTGAGATTTGATAAGTGTTTCCTTTATGACAAGGGAGAGTGTAATTTGGACATGTTAAACACGAATTACTGTGCTATGAGACGTACAACTGAAAGAATAACGGCTGTTTTTATTCAGACGCCTCACTGAGAGGACAGCAGAAATGCTCTTTCTAGCCTGGTGTTGCATTAGAACAAATAGAAACATAATTTCTACTTGTGCAATACTGTAAAAAAATGTTTGCCGTGGGTGATTTTGAGCAGATGTTGCTTACATTGTTCTAATTTAAGCCTTTGACCACATTCCTATGTAGAAAACTGTAAAAAGACAACTAAAAAGACAACTATGTTACATAAGATGATAACTGCTACTGTATATAAAAGATGGACGTAGTTTTCAGGTCTGAAAAGCTGATGCAAAGTGAATCTGAATTTCTTTTCTCCTCACCAGCAGGGGGCGACGTGTATTTGCAAAATGAATTGTGTAAAAGTCTACGGGAAAATGGTGGTTTTCTCCCTCGTTCTCTTGACCTCAGCAAGCACGTTTCTGAAGAATTTGTGGTCTAAGCTGCTAGTCTAGATCAACACTTACTAAACGCAACATGATGTTCACTTTGTAGATTATGGTCCTCATTTGAATCAATAGGGCCAATTAAGCAGGTTATGCTTTTGGGCGTGTCTGCTGTGTGATTAGCAAGCTGCTTGTCTGTGAGTGTGCAGTGTCCCTCAGTCAGATCCACCCCTCACTTGTCATGTCTAGTTTCAAGACACCGTGATGGCCACAGCAAAAACAGGCAGCTTGAGGCTTCACAGGATCTGCTCAGTCAGTGGGTGAGATCATTTTCCCTGTAATCACTGCATGGTCTTTACCTTACAATATGAAGCGGCTTGAGGCAACTGTTTGCTGTGATTTGGCGCGATATAAATAAAACTGAATTGAACTGAATTGAGGCTACATCTAATCTTTTATTTACACTATAAATACAACTGGTGCTAGAAGTGGAAAATACTTTATTGCCATACTGATGCAACAAAGTGCAACATTTTGCTTTGATTTTTCCCTACTCAACCTGTTACATAGACAAGCTATGTCCTTATCCATGTAACTATTAACCTGATGATCAGTGATGTGCAAAATCCCTCCCTGGAAGCTCTGACCACTGTGCGGTGAGATGCAGACACTGACACCAAGCATACACTTCCAGAATAAAGCAGTGTTGATTTAGATGCCTTAAACCATTGCAGACAGAGGCGCTTTGCAGCAAGATTAATGTTCTGTCTTAGTATGTCCTGTCCAAACCAATAAAGCTCATTTTTGATCAATAGCCAAGCAGGGCAATAAGACAATTTTTTGGCAGGAACATGTTTTTTTTTTTGCTTTTGTTTTACCAAATTCATCATGACCTAATCTCATCGATTTAATAAAAAAGGCGATGATAGTGTTACTGCATTTTCACCTTTTTCTAAATGTTTTTCATAATTAGCCGGAACTACAGCCATTACCAGAAAGAAGAAAAGCTCCCTTCTATAATAACGCATCCTTTATGTTTTCTCCAGCATATCGTGCGACTTAACATCTGTAATGGTTTAAAACCATTAGTGTGGTTACAGCAGATGTTTCCTTGGAAACACGCCTTCTGTCCTCCCTGTTCAAAGATGTCACTCAAATGCTAGATAAGACAAGGTAAGATAAGATATACATTAGTTTATTTATCTATTCCTAAAAGTTGAGAAACTACTGTGTTGCAGCAGCCAAAACATAAAAAAAAACCCAAATTAGCTTAAAATAAACAGTAAGAAAAAACCAGAGAGGTTTTGAAAGGTAGAAAGGTTAAAAAAAGTGAAGTGCTTCATAAATCAATAGATCAAAAAGATCTAAAATATGTATAAAATTGCTTATTTTATTTCAATTTGATAAATTCCCACTATGAATGCCAATAAGCCAGTATTTAACACTTATTTTCAGTTTGTTTCAATATGTATGCTTTTAACCAATAAAACAATTCATTTTTGAATACATTTATTATATATCACCTGTTATGCATGTACAGACACAACAGGAGCCCGGATGGCATTTTGACTTGGCAGCAGTTTGCCGGGTGCATTTTGTTCTTGGAGTGCCATCTCCCTTCACTGATTATAATACGCACAAAAGGACTGAATACTGCTTCCCCAGGAATCTAGCCACCAGCAGGTTATGTATTGTTTCCCCCTGTCTGAACGTCTTTTGTGAGAGGTATGATGCAAAACCCATCGAAAAAAAAAAAAAACATACAGTATATTACAATAAAGGGAAATCTAATTTTAGCATTAGACATTTGCATAACATTTTTTTTTTTTAGCCATATAACCTTTTGGAGTGTGCTCAGTAACAAAGCTCTAGTAAAAAGGCTGCTCAGTCTGAAACAAAAGTGGAGGATTCATCCCTGCCACACCCAAAAATCTTTCATGCTTCCTTTGGAGGGTTAAAGGAATAAAAGCGCAACCATTTGCATGCTAAAGCCGATAGAGATAAATACTCAAGGTCTTTAAAAGATGGCACTTAATGCAAGAGGGAGCAGTGCTGGGACGTCAGCACATCTTGCAACGCCTCGCGAGAGGACACTTGATTGAGTGCATCTGCTGCGAGTGGCCTAACAAACTTGATTTCTTCCTGCTAGTGACATATTGAAATGGCGTGTTTTGCAGGCTGCTCTCCTTGGCTGACACGGCCCACTTACACACTCATCAGCAAGACCTGCTCTACTCTGCGCTCTCAGCTGCTTTGTTCCAGCTGATGTCATCTAAACCTCGTCCCCGCAGGGTTGTCTGGGGTAGATAAGACATTCCCTCCCTCCACTGGTCTCCCACAGAAAAAAAAGAAGAAGAAAAAAAAAAACAAAAAACGGGGCTGCTGCTATGAAGATGGATTGCCCAGCTGGTGACACTAGTTCCCTTTCTGCCGAAGCCACTGTGGAGTGTTAACGCAATTAAGGCAATTAATCTTCAACAAAAGGGGTTCACGGCTACCTCTCCATGATTTTGCACATTTCTGTGTAGGTGCAGAACATACGGGGGATAAAAGGAAGAAGCATAGCACCCGCGCTTATCACACAACTAATGTGTAATACCAGGATGCCATTTGTTTCACCGTTTGCAGTTCACTTATTTGTATTGGTTATTCGCTTTCAACAAAGTCTTATGATTTTCAAAGCAAACAGCGTGATTGGAATAAATACTGCAGTCGACCTACAGGCAGGATGGCTATTAGCGAGCAGCCGTTTAAAAGACAACTGCTCTGATGATTACCACAGCAGATGCTAAACATTTTTTATTGTGTGTCATATAATATAGAAGTGTGTGGGTATGTGTGAGTGCATGCAACGGTCACTGATAAGAGAAAAGAGAATAACACGGAGCAAGAGGGAGCACATTTAAGGAGTCTGGCATGTGTTTTCAAGCTCTGCAAACAGTTACTCTACTTCCTAGTTGGCATTAAAGTCTGGTATCATGGCAATAAAATGTCATTTTAATGTAATACAGCTGGGACTGTTTGAATTTTAATTTCAAATCTGTGCTTCTTTCTGTTTCATTTCGGAACGACGGCACAGGTGGTCTGAGCCAAATATCATTTATTTAGTGGGAGTAAAAGCATTAAAACACATTACTGAACATCAAACGGACTTTCCAACTACCAGAACAAAGACAGCGTAAAGAAATCCATCTACTAAATGTCCATTAGTCATTAGTCATTATTCCATTAATACTTGCTGCACTGACAAGCTGAATAGCTGCAGTAAATCTATCTTCCTGTTACAGCTTCACCACAACAAACTTCTAATTTCAATTATTCAGGAGTAGTTGTTTAATTATATTTGAGCGATTCAAATCTTGAGTCACTTCTTATTTATCTCAGCAGTCGGTCACGGTGTGAGTCATAATCAGGAATGAGTGAGAGCCACTGACGGACAAGTATACGCAGCGATGGATTTTCAGGGAAACAAAGCATCACAAACCATCAATTTAACTTTGAATGCCGCCGCTTTATCGCTTCGCCACAACGTCGATTCACGTAGCACTGACGAATGCGAAAATAATCCAAACTACGAGTTCAAAGCGGCAGAATCAAAATGGTCCAAGTGCTGTGAGGCTGAAGCTCATTATGGATGTGGCACAGGGCGAGTGAAGGGCACCAGCAGCGAAACCACTATGCAAATTCCCCGCCACTTTGTTTGACAAGCAACAACACTGCTTTGTATATATGCAAAGCCTGGCAAGACACTGTGCACACAGCCCTGCTGTCAAAGCAGAGTCATGCTAGAATGGTGACACCCAACGGGCGACCCCTGTCTCCAGTGAGGCTACTGGGCCAGACTTCACACTGGATTCAGACAGACACACACTAACAGTGGCAAAAGTTATCACATGCAGCACACGTGACGTCTCAGGGACCAAGTGTGCCTGGACGCTGAGATCGCCCTCCGCTTCTCAGAAACTTGTCAGAAGTTGAATGATTTGATTTTTGGAGCCGTTATCGTCCCGCTGAGGTGAAAAGTGCTTGATTAGCACATTGAAATTTACTCAGCAGCCAGTCTGTTCGGCCGCCACTAAAGAGCTGGAGATAAAACACGGTAAACGCCATTAACCATTACTCAGTTCGGCTTCATGCTGTTTTTACTCTTGGCTGAGTGTAGCCACATGTGAAGAGATCAAATCTCTCCATGGATATGCAGTGACAAAATAAGCCTCAGAGATTTAAGCCTTATTGTGCACACCGATACTGTCTTTTTTTGTTATTTCCTAAAAAAAAGTCACCAGTACTTTTGTGACTTGAAGCATAAACAGACGTACAAAACATGCATCACAAATTTGAAACTCTAAACTCAAGCTAAACGGTAAATTCATTCATACACTTCACAGTGGTGATGAAGAAACCGTGAAGTGGCCACTTTAAGGTTGCCTGCATCTTTTGCCAGTCGATGCAATTATTGATTTTACAATACATCTTATTGTACACAAATGTATTTGTACATTTTGATGTTGTATAGATGTGCCTGCACCTTTTAGCCCTGTGAGATCTAAGTCATCATCAGTGATGACCTTAACCCTTTTGGGAACTTATAGAAATGAAGCCACAAAAGCTGAAAGCTTCTGATTTTAACCTCTTGTTGTTGTGTGACTTGCAGTGACATTAGAAATATTAAAAACATTAGAAACAACAACCATTAGGAACACAGGATACTGTTGACTGACATATGAATGGGAAATATATACAAGGGTTATCTCTACTAAAACCATGGATTGTCATCAGCAAAGAGTTGAGCGCAAACCCCTCATCTTCAGCCCAAGTGGAGATGATTTCACCCATCCCTGATTGCTAAGTTTACTTTGATAATCTTTTAAATTCTGTCTTGAGAGCAAAAACCTTTCCCTAGGGTGGGCAACAGTCCTCACAGCAACTCAGGTGAGCTTCATGTGCAAAATCAGTGGACTTTCCTTTTATTGGCGAGTTAGCACGTAGGTAATTCTATTTGTCAAATGATAAAACAGGCACTGAAATTGCGCTAACGTGACTGAGATTTTCTGTTATTAAAATATGTACATCTCGTCTATTATTGCAACCGGCTGCACTTCACACTGGTGTTGTTCTTACACAGTGTTATATGTAAATGAGAACGAGATGACAGGTGTTGAAGGGGTGAGCATTGTTTAGAATAAGACGTGTCTGTAATGTGTCTCTCTAGTTCAAAGCTATATGAGCGCATGCTTAAAGTACAGCAGTTCTTCTGCTGGGCGTAACAGTGAATACCGTGTCACCTGTTAGTCTCTCGGAGCGGTTCGCTGCCCTTCCGCCAAGAGATCACACCCCAAGGAGACATCTTGGGCTTGCACTCGATGAGCACATCTCCTCCTACCTTCACCAGCGTCTGGCTCCTCAGTTGATTGTGAGAAAAATCTGGGGCAACAGCTGAGACAAGAGCAGCATATTAAAGCCAGTATTTGTAAAAGCCTCACACTTTCTTCTCTTCCTACCTTTTATCTCTGATCGTTTATCGCATTTTAAAAGTAGCGTTCATCATTTTTTCACCAGTTTGCAAAATGGGATCACAAATACATTGAATTACTGCCACAGATAATTCATTGACAGTGGATTACAGATCTTTTATAATGTGGATAATTAGTAATCAGAATGCTGAATAGCAGTGCCCACAGCTGATGGGTTGAAGAGATTGATGTAAGTTTATTATTATTCTCAGTCAGGCTGCACGCGAATCTCTTCACTGTGTGATCATACTCTCATAATAACTCGCCTTTGCTCAAAACTTCTTTAAAAAAATCCTTCTTTAAAAAACACTGCGCGGCTGTCCATTAACCTCCCTCACATTCTCTTCTCAGTCTCCACCTTGACCGCTAAAATCAGCTGTATTGAGCCCGATCCCAAATCAGCTACATGATCAGGATGCGACAGGCTGGAGGTTGAATGGTGAATGAGGGCTGCTGCTGGCAAAGACTGGAGAGTGACAGGCTTGACAGCGCAGATGGGCGAGGCTGGTGAACAAAGCAGCTCCGACATACATCACTGTCAGCGGGACGCATTCATCTTATAATTAATGCTTTTCAATTAGTAGCCAATAAGAGGGAGGCCAGAGGTCATCCGGCAGTATTGAAGAGGGAGCGAACTTGAAAACAAAAACACTCTGACACACACATCTCAAGGCAGCACACACACACCGCACGGCACACCCTGCACGCTGAGCCAGTGCCTTACCTATAACTCGGAGCTCTGCGTTGGAGTAGACCTCACCGTGCTTATTGCCAGCCACACACTGGTACATTCCGGTGTCAGTCAGGGTCAGGCGACTGATTGACAACACCCCGTTGGCGACCTGTATGCGCTCCTATGGACAAACAGACACATGCCTTTAATATGCTTTATTCCTATGGCTCATCTACATAAAACAGGAAGCCAGTGATCCAGTGAATTATGGTCTGGAAGTGACAGGCGTGGCAATAAATCTAGGTTTTCATCACTAATGGAGGGAAAGGCTTGGGTGGATGGAGGCAGGGTAGCAGAAAATGACCCTAATCAATCTACATGTTTATGAGAGTGAAATAAAACCATGCTCTATTTATATCTGACTGCACCACAGGGCCTGTTTCCCCTTCAGCAGAAAGAGGGTATAAGAGGGGAAGGAGTATCGAGACATCTGAGGTATACGGCACTGTGAAAATTGCTTTCCAGATAGGTGTGCCCTATACATACTAAGTGCTGTGTACACGGTCATGCTGTACCTCCACTTCATCTGTTTGGACTATTTGCCCGCCTGCGGGGGAAATCTTGCTCGTCACTGAGCCATCAAATTAAAATCTATTTAAGGACGGCTAGACCCGATGAACTAAAAACTCAGTTGGATCAGTGAATCACTCGGACATTTAATCCCCAATATACATTTATCTCCCTGAACTCGAGTTTTCGCACAACTCCTTCACTACAGTATTAAATCCTTGAGCAGTTCTCATACATCTCTATGCAGCTGTGTCAGGTTTTCTCCCCGTGCCCCTGCGTCTCCTGTGTTCTCCCCCAGCCTCACCCATAATATCATTAGAGCCTATTTCCATAGGGGGGTTTTTGGAGCGCCCTGAACGCCAGTTGCGGAGGATTAAGGTACCGTGACATGAAAAGAGAGACTGTCCTCACTGAAAGATCACAAACTAATCCTGTGTTTGAGCAGGTTGTGCCTGAATTTCCATACCGCTCGGTAGCGCCGGATGTGCAGGGGAGAATATCCCTGCTGGCGAGGGAGGCAAATGCTGGCGTGTATCAGTCTGTGCATGGAAAGCATTCCCATTTATGGCAGCTATTAATTAACCATGACATTCCTCTCAAATCAGCAGTTTTTCATGCAGGAACCTGGGGGGACCATCTGTCCAAATTATGCTGAATGAAAATGATTGGCAATGTCATTTGCCATCAACTCCAGGTTGATTCATGTGATAAACACACACATACAAAACAACAAACAAACAAAATAATCCCTGCAAAATATGGAAACAATTTAAAATTGAGCTTTTTAGTTTAGATTGCGCATCCACACCAGTCTTCCCCAAAATTACTGCAAGAGTCTTTGTGAGAATGATGCAAAACACCTGTAAAACTTACACAGGCTACATTTCATCTCATATTATCACGACAACTTCAGTCTACACCATGGATTTGGGGGGGGGGGGGGGGGGGTTTTTTTTTTATTTATTCTACATTTTTAAGGTTTTTTTTTTTTTTGAAGA
>VUQK01022444.1:0-15025 GCA_015106715.1 Bujurquina vittata | reverse complement strand
CTTTGATGAATGAGAAAAAGAAAATATCACTACAGGGCTTAACAAAAAGAAATTATTAGTGCTCACTGGAAAGAAATCTACTAATTCTATTCACTGACATTTGATTCATTTACTCTATGCGCTTGAGCAGGAAAGAAGTAGCAGACATGAAGGAAGCTCAACAGTGGCTTTCCAGTAACAAGAACAAAAACCTGAAGCTAAGCCTGTTTGTGCCACTTAAACTTGAATGAACATGGGAAACAAGGAATTTCAGCCATCTGTCTGATCCTTAAAACAGCATTATTCAATCCTAAAACTTGAAGCCTTTTGTATAAGAGTTTTAAGACGGGGAAACCTAAATTCAAATACAAACCAGTAAGCTGTAAGGTGGTCCCATAGTCCTCCAAATGGACTAAATCCTGTTTCACGGTGGAGTTTCCTTTTAATTGCATTGCCTCGTAATCCTGCAGCCATTGTCAATAAAGCAGCAGAGTGAGGTCCTTCAGATCAAAACAGCCACAAGAAAAGAAATGTTCCAAAAAACCATAACCATTCTGACATAGGTAATAAATGCATCACTAAGAGAAACTGAACACTAAAGCCTGCAAACTGTCAACAATCCAAAAAATAAATAAAAAAATCTCAAAAACATGTAAAAATCAATTAGAGAGTGTCTATAGAGCTTAGCACTGACCATCTGCTTTTATAATGGTTCAGGAATGACTTTCCCAATCATTTTTTCCATTGAGATTTCAGAAAATTATACATAAGTATATATAAAAACTTTTAAACCTTGAACTAAGCCAACCAGCCAAATATCTTCCAACTTTCTCTGATTTAATCATTTTCATTATCATAGTGCTGTATAAGAGATTTATATTTTGTAGTTTGAGTTTTTTGTGTGAGCGCCAATGTTTGTTTGTTGGCCCTGCGACAGACCAGTGACCCGTCCAGGGCGTACCCTGCCTCTTGACTTATGGCAGCTGGAATAGGCTCCAGCCACCCCCCAACCCTGAACTGGATAAGTGGAACAAAGTGGATGAAATAAAGTGTGTAATAAAGGATAGCCTAGTTAATGACATGGTACAAAGCTTCATTCCTGAAGGTCTGATAGTTTGAGTGATCTGGGATTCAACACTTTGAACATGTTCATGCTAACAGCTGCAACCATTTCCACCAATCAGAGATACTGCTGTTTCAGTTCAGGATTGGCAGAGTAGTTCGTTTCCTTTACATTGTGAATAACACGTGTTTCTGTTAAAAGAAAGTTGATATACAGATTTGTGATTTATACGGGGACATATTCATATTATAGTTTGAAGTGAGTCTATTTTTTATGGTTGCGTTATGGCTCAAAATTAAAACGTCCTATCTAGGATATGAATGGAATTTTTATTTCCGTAACCTCACTGGAGCGCTATATTATTAAACATGATATAAATGGCTGAGGTCTGCAAACCTTTACTGTCTCATGGAATGTACATCTTATATAATTAGCCATTAGACCTGTTGTCATTTACTGCGTGTCTTCCCCTGTCTCTCTCATCCTAATTCCTGTCTTTCTTCACTGAAAAACTGTCAAAATAAACCCACAAAAGGCCAAATAATTAAAAAAAAGCTAGCCAGCTAGCTGACCACTAAATAAATGATATAGCATGTTGTAGCTTAAGTATTTCTACAAAACAAACATATAATCCTGCTATGTCTTTGGACATGAATGAAGATGAAAAGCTAATACAAGCCTGGTTTTGGAAGGTTACTAAAGCTAGTTGTCACAATTATCTGCTACCTACAGGTATGATTATGGTATTATAAACGGAGCTGCAAATGTAATTTTCAGCTGACGGTTAGTTTGCTTTTTTCAGTCCAGTGATGAATTTAGACAAGTACAATCACAAGGTATGAGAAAGATACTAAAACCCAGTCTTCACCAATGAAAGCATTAATAAAAAAGCTGCAGAGAGCAGAGTGACAGCTGAATAGTATTTTTTTTATGTGTATTGAAAACAGTGAGACAGCACTGCTGCGCATGGAAAAGATGGGAGCTTCAACCCACACAGAGGATGTCTGGTCCTGGGAAAAGTATTAATGGAGTGTTGATATGTCATCATTTAACAAGCAAATATAGCGCACGAATAATTGACTATGTGATGCTCTAAAAACCTGCTCGACTGATCCAACACACACAAAAAAAATTGCTCTTTTTTTGCTCAAAGTTCAGCAGAAGTAACTTCCAGTGAACTACTCAGTCAGAAAGCCTCAATTGATTCATCATTAATAAATAACAACAAATGGTGCATCCTCTCCCCACCGCTTCTTACATCACTGACCTTTCCCTCTTCCACTCATTAAGCCACTGTGGTTAATGGTGGCATTTCAAACAATGTAACACCTTTGCTGATTAATCCATTCACCCATGCATTCAGAATATATCCATTAATTACGTGTATGTTACGAAGAAATGTGAAGGACATCATCAGTGCCGTCAGTGTAACCTTTAATCATACATTTACTGCGGCCGAGCGTGCTGTACTGTGTGCGAAGTTTTGTCTGTTTTTGAGGCACTCATTTTAAGTTCATTCTACAACCCAAAGTCCAAAAAAGTATAAAATGTAAACAAAAATTGAGTGCTACAAGTTGCAATTCTCATAAATCTGTATTTTATTGACAAGATAGTATAGAAAACAAATTGTTTAAAGTGAGGAGATTAACCATCTTAAGAAAAAATAAGGTCATTTTGAATTTAATGACTTGTCTGATAAAGGTGCTACCTGCTCAGCAGTCCTCAGTCTGCTTTCTTTCTTTCTTTCTTTTCTTTCTTTCTTTTTTTGGTTCCATGTTTTCAGTTGCTGAAAAGTCTGGACTGCAGGCAGGACAGTTCAGCATTGTCTTGCTGAAGTATGCAAGGCCTTTACTGCAAATCATGTCATCTGGATGGAAGCACATGTTGCTCTAAAACCTGTATGTGCTTTTCAGCATTGTTGGTGCTTTTTCAGATGTGCAGATAGCCAATTCCTTTGGCACTGACAGTGTTGTAGTCAAGACCACCTAACCCGAGACCGAGACAAGACCAAGACCGGAGTGTATCGAGACCGAGACAAGACCAAGACTTTTAGGGTCCGAGACCGAGTCAAGACCGATCTCGAGTACTACAACACTGGGCACTGAACTTGTTCCACAACTTGTAGACAGTTTTTTGCAAACTGGTGAACCTCTGTCCATCTTTACATTTGAGAAAGTCTGCCTTTCTAAGATGCTCTTTTTATGCCCAATCACGTTACCACCTGTTGCCAATTAAGCTAATTAGCTGGAAAACGTGAAAGCAGCCATTTCTTTTTAGTACCACTTCTTTTTCAGCTTTTTGTTGCTCCCTTCCCAGATTTGTCGACATGTTGCTCCCATCACATTCAAAATGACCTTATTTTTATTTCTTAAAGTGTACACTCGATATGTTTTCCATTTTCTACCGTAATCAAAACGCGGGTTTGTGAGATTTGCAAATTCTTATTTATTTATTTTTTATTAACACTTTAAACTTCATCCCAACAGTTTTGGAACTGAGGTCGTATTTACAATGAAAAGAGAAAGAAGTAGGAGTAAGGTCACAATAAGTAAAAGGGAATAAATCATCTGCTTTGTTGTTTATTATTTGCCAAATAACAAAAACAATAATATGATTACTCTTGCACACAGAAACACGGGAGTGTTACCCCATAAGAGGTGCTGATAAAAGTGTTTGCCATTGGCTAAACAGATTGTTGATTACCTTCCCCTGATGGCAAGCCAAATCCGTTTCTGTTTTTTTTTTATATGAAAGAGGCTACCCTGTGTAGAGCGCTGCCTCCGGTAACAACACACTGAGTTCATTTCTAGCACATGTATAACATTCAAGTACTGATCGATATTCTCTGGTGTGTTTGTCGCCTTTTTTGCATAATGAAGCAAATTAACATAATGCCTGTTTATTTATCAGGTGCATGCTGTGCCTGAATGTCCAATCGTTATTTTCCAAACAACCTGCCCAAATGATCTGATATAATAATCCAACTTAAATAATAAATAAAGGGGATCATATTGTGTTTTTTTTGCAAATGCCAACAGCAGAGTTCAGTTAAAGTTAGGATGTGGAAGTTGGCTGGTCCTAATAGACTCATCTCTCATCACAGGACTCATAATGGGAATTCAGAGGGGGGCAGTGAGCTAAAATGAAAGTAGGATATACAGTGTTTGTATAGAGAATCTTAGCTTTTTCTTCTTTGGTGGCACAGGATTAATAACCGCGCTCGGCGAGGAGAGATTTAGCAGGAGATTAGGGTAGCTCTTACATCACTGTGCTTCCTGACTACCATGAAATACTTGGCCTGTTTACAGTTTAGTCTCAGCACAGCAAAGCGGAGCAGACACAGTTTAATTCCTTTGAAATAAATGCTGTTTTGCAGAAGTGAGTAACATAAACTGAACAGGAGGCACAGTGTTGTAATGAAGAAGAATATAATGCAAGGTAATTAGTCAGTAAAGCTTGAACAAGCAGCGCAATAAAGCTTTGAAAATACAGTACATGGTTGCTCCGATTCTTCATTCAGCAGCACGCAGTGTGTGAGAAACATCTGTCGCAAAGCTGCCACAGAAAGTCTAGCCTTCAAAGGGGAGCTTTATCTCCAGCAATAAAGACATGCAGCCACTTGGGAGCTCTCACCTCTGTAGACTCCAGGTTTTCTCCATTTTTCATCCACCTGTATGAAGGCTTGGGCTTCCCGGTGGCTTTGCACTCCCAAACCAGCGAGTCGTCGATGAGCTTCTGGACATCTTGGGGTTTCTCAATGAGATGAGGAGGGGCTGGAAAATACGAGAGAGAATGAGAGTAAACAGTTTGTCTCAGTTGCTTTGACGCATCCCTCGCAAAATGCTGAGAGCTTTCTCAGCTCTCAGCATCATGCAGCTAAACACTATGGCTAAACGCGTTCCCTCATGTACCAACACAGAGTTTTTGTGTCAATGTTTAAGTTTAAGAAGCTCCTCTTACACTGTGCAAACCAAAGTGATCAAAATGTTTGGATATTTTGTGTATTCCTGAAGTCTGATACTCATCTTCCAATTACCTAAAAATGTCGCCCTACATGTTTTCATTGACAGCGAATGCCTGCCGCACAAACAATATTCTTTCTAAAAAAATTTACACAATACTGACATGAACTGAGCACACAGAGTACCGGTACCAAAAAAAAAACGTGCACTTTGGTAAAGAAAAAAAAAAATCAGACTTAGTATGTGCAGCAGTGCACTGCAGTAACAAAGAAAAGCATTTTTTTTCTCTCTTGTTGCTCCATTTGCCCCAAGACTCTCATCAGCCTTACACGTAATGCTCTTCCTTGCATTGCAACAGGGGGAGAACCAGCATGCATGCCATCCATCCTCTTCTGCATCTTTCTATATTCATGCCCTACACATATGGGCTTGGCAGATTTTCACAATTAGAAGGACTATAATGAGTGTGATCATTTGCACAATTAATGCTAGCATAATGACTAAAACTATTTAAGTTTATCTGTTTTGATTGCACAGACATGTACAACCAATCTTTGTCCAAAGTGCAGACAGTTGTACTCAGTCATTTGCTCTAATTTCCTAAAACATTTATAAATGCTAACAAAGAGTGAGAAATACGCTTTCTAATGTGGAGAATGAAACTCTTGAAGGATGTTACATTCTAATGACTTCAGCTGTCACTTGAAAATTGAACTGTAATATATGGGGGCCAGAAAAGGCTGCACTATCTTTCTGCTGTAAGGTTTTAAGGGCACATTGCATTGTTTGAGGAAGATTGCAAACCCTTAAACCCTCTAACCCTGTGTTTTGATCAAAGCAAAATACATATTCAATATATATTGAAAAATAGTACAGTGAGAAACAGTGAACTAAATTATTATTAATAGAATAATTTATGATAAAAACAAATACATCAGGTATTTGTGTCAGAAACTCAAACTTTTTATACTGCAGGAAAATTCCAGTGAAGTTAGTGGATCAGCAGTATGTAAATAATTGTTTATTTTTTATGCTTTTATACAGTTCTGGTTAGAAGTTTTCTTGCCGCTTGTATCATCACTTGTATTTAGAATTTCATAAGATCCTGTGAAGAAGAAAGATTTTGCAGGACTCTATGAAATCCTGTGAAAAATCAATCATTAGCATGTAGACCCACGTTTATCAGCAAGAACATGAAGGAATCATTTTCTTTATGACCTTATCAGTCTCACATATCTGCAACATTGCTTCAGTTCATTGAGGTTTGTGGGCATTCATTTATGCTCTCTAAATGTCCTACCACAGCATTTCAATCAGGTTGAAGGCTGGAAAGTTTTCACAGGACTGAATACAATCGTGTGAAAACTTCCTTTTTTTCATGACTGCAGATAATCTTCTAAATTTGATACTGTAACAGTAATATATGTCAGAATATCTGATTTTCATTATTACCGTATACACTCACTGTCCACTGTATGCACTGTATCCACAGTTAGATCATATATATATATATATATATATACATACAGACACAGAGACTTGTATCAGTATATACACATCTGTTCTCTGCTACCTCTTTTTTTTCTGTGTCTGTTTAAGAATTGGCCCACGGGTCGGTTAATGAACGACAACATTTTTCTTTGCTGAGGTGTCGTAGCAAACCTTGAATCATGTGAACGGAGGCAGTAGATGCCTTCGTTCCCAGCCAAAAATCACTGAATTTCTCCTTTGATGCTTTCATTTAATTTCCTAGTGTTCATATACCGTACCTGAACAAAAGGGATGAATACCAGATCCATATTCATTAGGGTAGGTACTGGCACCATAAAAACGCTCCATTCAATACAGTCTCAGTAAATAATGGTATAATTATACAGAAGGTGAATTGATTCTTACTGTGTCATGCAAGTAACTCAGGGCTAGTTAATGACTAAGCTGAAAAAAGAGGTACATAAAACTAGATCTTTAAAGCTTTCTCTGTGTAATGTTCTGTACATTCCTCTGCCTGTGTAAGTCGAGCCACTATCATCCTATATCACACAAGGCCAGTGGCAGGACGAGAGGAATGGCTGACCACACTTTTCAATTCCACAGATCTTACCTAATGTCACTGTCAAGGACTGACCTTTTCCCTTACAGTACAAATCGTGTTCTAATTGGCTTCCGCTATACAGTATTTTGCCTGCGAATAAAGCATGATACACAGGAGAAATTCAGTGGCTCCAAATCCCACTATCTCCCTGCATTACAGATTCAGCATGTATTTGAAGTGTGTGCGCGTGTGTGTGTGTTTGTGGGTGTTTAGAAACAGAGAGCAAAGCAGGCTGATAAAAAGAGGTGAGGCGATCAGAGGGGAGCATTTGTGTGGTGTTGCTTGGCGTCTTAAACAAATTTCGTCCAGGATGAAAGAGTAATTTGTGTGTGTGGATCATGTGCCACACTATAGGTCTCTAAGATCATTCTGGTATATGAGGCTGCAGCACAAGGTTGGCCAAGATCGTTAACATCTGACTTGTATGGAGGCACTGTTGTTGCCATCAGTGCAGCTGGGAAAAAAGTGATAAATTTCTTTTAAACTAAAAGCTGCTGGAAGATGAATATTCTGTTATTTATGCTGCTTCAGAGAAGATTCATTATTCTCAGATAGGCATGCGGCAAAATATTGATTTGCCAAAGTTTCGATTCATCTTGGAATACATTATTACAACCGTGGGGCCAAATATCAGTCTTTTTTTTTTTTAAACTTGTGGATGTTTTATCGAAGTAACGCTTCAATAGTAATGTAAATACACAAAGTTACGCACTGTAAAATCTACATGGAGCAGGTGATTATTCAAATGCTACATTATTCAAATGCTAATTGTAAAGTTGTAAAAACAGCAAAAATGTTAAAAAGACCAAAAAAATCATTTTAATATTATTAATTATTATTATAATTAATTATATCACTGTTTCATCGAGCGTCTAAACTCTAGGAGCTGAAAGGACCTTTCTTTTATAACATTACCTAAATGCTTTGTATTCATTCAAATGAGCATTTATATTTGATATTTTCCTTGTTTTTTTCCTTCTTTCACACAGCGGTCAAACGGTCACCTCACTGCATGAAGGTCCTGGGTTCGAGTTCACTGGTCCCTCGGGGCCCTTCTGTATGGAGTTTGCATGCTATCCCTGTCCCTGCGTGGGCTCCCCCACAGTTCAGAGACATATAGATTAATTAGTGATTCTAATTTGGAATGCTTGTCTTTCTCTAAGTGTTAGACCCGGCATCTTGTCCAGAGAGTTCCCTGCCTCTCGCCATGTGACAGCTGGGATAATCTCCAGCCCCCACGTGACCCTGAAATGGAAATGTAGAAGAAGATGGACGGATACTATTTTCCCTTTTTTGTTCCATTTGAATGCTGCATTTACATGCTCACTTTAAGCGTGAACATACCACTGCTGCTAAACCAAATACTCCAAAACAGACAAATCAAAGTGTGGCATTCCATCTGTAAAAATTTGGAAAAAGAGGAGACAAACTGATTTAATTTTGCAAGTGAAATGTTTAAAAATTCTTGCGGAGTAAGAATTTATCTGCTCAACAGTTTGGGCCTTGGTGGATATCTTCTTCGCTTCACAATGCTCCAAATGTTGGGTGACAGGTCTGGACTGAAGGCATGCCAGTCTAGCTCCAGCTTTTGGAATGTGTGCAGAATATAGTTTGGAATTGTCTTTCTGAAATGACTAAGCCCTGAAAAAGATATCACCTATGTTGCTGCAAAACCTGTATGCATTAGAGCCTATCCCAGCAGAGACTGGGTGAGAGGTGGGCTGACAGGTCCCCGGACAGTGCTGCGGGGCTAACACAGAGACACAGACAACCATTCACGCTCACATTCACAGGTACGGCCGATTTAGAAACACCAGTTAACTGAACAAGCATGTCTATGGCCAGTGGGAGGAAACCCATGCAGACACTGGGACATGAAAACTTGCACACAGGGAGCCAATTAGGACTTTCATGGGACTCCCATGCAGCGATTTCCACCACATAATTGTGCCTGATTTCCTGCAGGTGATTCTCTGAATGTTTTCATGATATTATGCAGAAGACGAAATTGACCATTTTTAAAATTCTTTTCTCTAGATGTTTTCTGTATGAAGGAAATACAATCACTATATTTATACCAGCACTATACAAGCTTTGTAGGCATTCAGTCAACTTCACCATGCACCTTTATACATCTGCTGGAACAAATGGAAAAGACAGGAAACTAGTTTTTCTATAAACGTCACCATCACCAGTTATTTAGCCTGACATCCATTCGTGCTACTCCAGACTGGGCTCTGCCACCCACTGCATTTTTTGGGGGCCACATTGTCATCGTTGTTCTCTTCCCCCCCTCGCTGTCAGGGTCTCTCACTCTATCCCTCACCTGCTGCGTGTGTATCGACCCTCAGAATATGCTTGCAAAATGAAAGTAGGCAGCCCACCCCAGCCCGCACCGGGGCTAAGCACGGATGCAATCAGGTCCGATGTCGAGAGGCTGAAGCAGAGGAAAGATGGGAATTTGCCTTATCAGTGGAATCACTATGAGATAATGCAGCAGTAAGCCAGCAAAAACACAAATGGGAACACAACAGGGAAACTAACCTGTCACAGTTCTGCATTTACTTCCCCTCTGAGTAATATTGACATCAGCAAGTGAGCAAAAGCCCATTTCTTTTCAAAGCGCTTTCTTCACAGGGGAAATTTAACAAACCTTCTCGTCTATGGCTCGGATTTGTTGTTAAAAACTTCATCCAATATAGAATTATGACTAATAAGGAGAAAAACGGTGGCTAGAAGCAGCTATGTTTGCAATTCTACTTTCACCCGGAGCTAAATCGTTTATTCATTAAAATACATCAAGAGAAGAAAGAAGCGATGTAAAAATACTGTTTTAATAAAAACATGTCTCTTTCATGTTCTCTCTGTATTAGTGAGACAAAAAAAGCTGTATTTCTCTTTCTTAGTACATCAACAGTGGTATTAAAAGTGTGACCAATGTGCCTCCATAAAGTAACACCTTCATTCCTTCCTGTCTAACACAAAGCCATGCTCTTTCCACTGTAGCTCGCTTAGATGGACAAGAGATACCCTTATCGATCCCCCCATTGGCTTTCACTGCTGACGAATGTCTCAAAGGCTTAATTCAAAGGGAGTTCAAAATAAGATTACTGATTTTTATCACCTGGCTGCAGACAGCAGGGGTGAGAGAGAGGGAGAGACTGACAAAAGGCATCAAAACTGAGAGAGGAGAGCTGGCTCAGAGGGGCGAATCAAGCCACGGCGGATCACAGCGTGCTCCTGGGCCGTTAAAGTGAGGGAGGCTAAGTGCTTCCAAGGCTGTTATAAATAATGGCAAATTGTTTAATGCCTCAAATGAGTTATTTGTGACGGCTGACACAGCAGGACTGGAAGGGGAGAAAATAAGAAGGAAGAAAACAGAGAGATGTCAAGGTGGGAGGAAAATCCACAGAATGTTCAAAGCACAAGTAAAGAGCCTCAAACACCTTGGCAGAAATGAGATATCCTGGCCAAAGTATCAGTAAAAACATGAAGGCAACAACACCGTTTTATCTCTGTAGTCAAAATCTTGTTACTAACTGTCTTAAATGGTTACCAGCAGTCAGGGGCTGAACAAACCACGGGACAATGTCCTTTGGTCAGACAGGACCAAAGGGCTTTTTCGGCCATAATGCACAGCACCAAATCTGGTGAAAACTAAACACAGCACAGTAGCACAAACACCTCACACCAACTCCACCAGCTGTCAAGCACAGTGGTGGAGGGGTAATGATTTGGGTTTAGCCACGGCATCTGGGCATCCTGTAGTCACTGAGCTGACCAGGAGCTCCTCTGTCAGATTTGAGGCCATCTCTCCAACAGCTCATCAGCAAATCTACAACAGATTGGCTGAAAAAGGAAAGAATGAAGTCCAGAACGCAACCTGATTGAAATACTGTGGTGGGACTTTAAGAGAGATATGCAGAGAGAAAAACCTCCAAAACTCAATGAGTTGAAGCAACACTATAAAGAAAAGCATGCTAATATTTATCTAAATTGATGTAAGAAAGTGATAGAGTCATATTGAAAATGATTACTCAAATTATTGTTGTTATAGGTGGTTCTAAAAGCTAGTGAATCATGGCGTGTGCTTAGTTTTTCATGGAACTGCAGAGACTTACAGAGACCAGTCTTTGTAACAGTATAAAAGGGGGGCCCCCTTAGAAATACGGACGCGTTGAAGTAGTACTTTTTTTTGTCCTTTCATAATGTGCTTTTTATATTTGTTTTCAAACAGGGGGCCTTCTAAAAAAGGTCAAAAATTTGGTACGGGGTTCCCCCTTCATTAAAATGTATATTTTCATATTTATTTATTCATACACTCCTAACAGACATCTTCAGACTGTGGGAAGAATGCGAAGCACCTGGAGAAAACCACCATGCCGCTAATACCTGAGATGGATGCAGAATGAAACTTGTCAGAATGGATTACATGCTTTTCATTTCACTTAAATATTCAGTTCAGCCTTACAATCTCAGAGTAAAATCATTTTTAACCTTATTTCTTTTTGCATTTGGCAGAACACAGACTGTCGTCTGATATAGCACTTTAAAATCTAGAAGAAATAGCGCAAATATGTACCCTTTACACTTTTGGAAAATGTATTTACCTTTGTGGCCCCAGAAAGGGTACACATAGTTACATGGACACAGATATTCCGGTGTGTCCTGTAGGGTCATAAATTGACTTTTACTGGAATCCTTTTTTCTGAGCATGTGGATAGACTGATAATACTCTCTCCCTAAGTTTCAGACTAGCTTTGATAAGTCACAAAAAATAAAAATTTTTCAGGAAAAAAAAAAGAAAAGAATGATTAAGCATAGAGACAAATCAGTGCAGACTTTTTGCAAAGAAATAAATTCTTTGGGTTTCTGTGCTGTAATTCTGATCATTCTAAAGTGCTGTGTACATTTCGTTAGCCTAATAGCATAATTGCCTAAGCTATATTTTGGCATATTTTGAGATACCTACCTAATTCTACTCTGCTAACAGTATAGATTCATTTAGATAGATGTCTCAATTTTGACCAAAATATTACTTAGACAATTATGCTATTGGGCTAACAATTCCTGATTTCTTTTTTTTTTTTGTTGCATATTTGTTACACTTGTTTCAGATCATCAAACACATTATAATATTAGAGAACGATAACCTGTGTAAATACAAAATACAGTTTTTATATGATGGTTTTGTTTACTGAAGGAAAATCCCTGTCCAGACTTACCTATGTGAAAAAGAAACTGACGCCTGAACCTGGTAACTGGTCGTGTCATCCTTGGCAGTTTGCGATATCTGGCAATGAGTCTTTCACACCACTGTGGGGGAATTTTGGCCCACTCCAATTCAATCACACTTGAGGGTTTTCGAGCATGAACTGCCGGTTTAAGGTGACGCCAAAGCATCTCAATCGGATTCAAATCCGGATTTTTAATTCCAAAATTAATTCCTCATTTTGGAATTAAATAGTCTTCGGTTATCTTAACGTCTTCTGAACTCAGTGGGTGTGACATCAACCATGAGATTATCAGCAACAATGAGTGAAATCTCCTAACCCCTTTGCAGTTGATCCAGATGCTACTGTGCAGATTAAGTCCCCGACATATGTGCCACTGGCCTATGTATAGTACATTTAACAGCTTTGATCTCCAGTCAAGTTGGATGTCAATCATGATACCATCTGGTGGAAACCCAATACGAGGCTCACCAACAAGGTCGTATCCAAGGGCTCAGCCTCATCCGCATCACCCCTTTAATCTGGATCAAAATATTAGAGGCATCATGGCTGACGGCCTTTAATCATTTTGATGTGCCTTTAAAACAAACCTCCTTCCTCATGCATGCCATGCCAAGCCGCTGCTGATTGCCGCTGCCGGCTTTGAAAGAAAAAGTTGTGTCTGCTTTTGCTGCCTTTCAGTCTGAGCAGGTCTGACAGATGTGGTGCACGGTGGTCAAATATTCATGCACGACTGGATCACCTACCGTAGAAAGAGAGCTTTCCTTTCACTGTGTTCATTCCCCTGGAGTTTTCAGCCACACACTCGTATGTGCCGGCATCCTCCTGCTGGAAATATGGGATTTCCAGGACACCACTGGCTTTTCTCATGTCCACTTTCCTAGGAAATGGTACATTGTCGACTCTCCTCCAACTTATAGAAGGTGCTGGGCTGTGAAGAGAAGCAAAGAAGTTTGACAGTGATAGGCAAATGAGCGACAAAGCATGTTCTATGTATTTCCCTTTAGCATTACCTTTAATGGAAATTATAACGCTGAATTAGAATGTGAGCTGCAATAATGCTGAAAGTGTATACAACAATTATTTGCAGGCAAAGTGCTCTTAAAAGCTTAAAAATATATTTTCTATATCAGAGTGATTACTGTAAGAGTGAGTCATACTGCACTCAAACAGTAATCTGCAAGACTGCTGGACATTAATAATAGAACATGCTGGATTTCAAATCTTCAAAGTAAGCAGATTGTATATATTAGTATTCCTTACCTAGATGCGTGTATTATGTACGTGAACTGCCACAATTCTGCTCTGTCCTTTGTGCTGTGTTCAAGTGTCAGGGTATCACTGATTTGGTATTTGGACTGTAAAATGGTCTGATATTGGATATTGGCGAACACAGGACAAAGTAACAGGCTGACCTTTTCACTTAAATTCTGTATTGTTCTGTGAACACACCAGGCATCAGCAGTAGTGCGCTGATTGGCAGCTTGAAGGTGTTTGAAGGTGCTACGCCAAAGCTTTCTTTGATTTCAGCAGCTGACGACTGAAAAGCTCAGATGATGACACTTTCACTGGCATCCATGGATGGAACTCTGTCTACGATTAAACACTTGTTGGGAAACTTTTACTGCACACCCACACACACTCCTCCACTGTACTCCATTTGTCATACACAGTGAAAAAAATAATTGATTATTTCCCTCGGCAAATTGATTATTTCACGGCGAGTCGAATTGATACCAAAGAACACCATCCCCACCGTCAAGCACGGAGGTGGAAACATTATGCTTTGGGGCTCTTTTTCTGCTAAGGATACAGGAGGACTTCACCGGATTCAGGGAAAGGTCTTCCAACACAACAATGACCCAAAACATAACGCCAATCAGCAAAGGGGTGGCTAAAGAAGAAGCACATTAAGGTTCATGGAGTGGCCAGTCCCAGTTTTGCAGTATTCAGCTTAATCTGAGCGGACAGTATAGCCATGTACTCTTCTGAATTAATCCTGCTACTTCTACCAGCAGTCACATCATTAATAAATACTAGTGACCCAGTTCCACTGGCAGCCATACATACCCATGCTCAATGTTCCCTCTAATTTTTCATGTGTCTGGGCATACACAAAATCTCCCTGAGCACACTGAGAGCCACAGTGAGCAACATCAGATGTGCACGCTGTGGCCACACACCAGTATTACACCTGTTATAAACCAGGGATCAGAGCAAGTTACAAGGCTTATTAAAAGAATCAGATTACAGCATTTCCATTAGTTTGCTTTTAATATAAGTGATTTGGCCCACTTAAAATTGAAAAAAAAAATCTTGTCATTCATGAGATGTGTGTTATGTTGTATGCGAGAGTCGTGCTTTGGCCAGGCAAACTCGCTTGCTACTTTGGCTTCGCTGCATGTTTTGCAGAGCAAACGGTTCTTTTTTTATTTTGGCTTGTTGAGTGGATGTCCGCCCTGCCAGTTTGCTTAGCCGTAGCATTCGCGTCACTTAACTCCACCACACTGTTCTTACCTAGCTAACCTGCACGGTGCATATGGACAAGGCACGTACACACAATAGGATGCGATGATTGGCTGCATAAGTGAACCGTATCGTATCATTGGCTTAACACCTGACACTCACTGGCTTAAACTACAAAATGGTACGGAAAGAATTTTTATTGGTCTAATTAGTTTACGGTTCATGTTGG